>JAQOWM010000830.1:0-11976 GCA_029041755.1 Resseliella maxima | reverse complement strand
AAAAATTGATTATGTGTAAAAATAATTAAATATTTATGTACAATAAAATATTTTTCATTATTAAATTATCGAAATATAAATATTTTTGAAATAAAATAATAAAAACACTTCATTGAGAAATTAAAAATACAACTAAAGCAAAACAAACTATTTATATTAAGTCTCCGCATGTTTATTCGATTGGCGTGTTTTTATTATTTCATATAATTACACATAATCAATTTTTATTCAGATTCAGTATCAAATGTTGGTGAATCTAATTTATGTTCGTGAGTTTAGATGGCGTTCGGGAACGTCTTTGAAATTTTTTTCTCACTGCATAGCTCCCTAGGTTCAATCCAAAAGAAATATAAAACATGCAAATTATACGTGCACAAACACATTCGAAAAAAGAAATGTTTTCTTATAAGTCATGTTCAATGCTCATACACTTCGTTTTGCACACTATGTTTCAAGCGTATGCCAAAAAACAGTGTGTAAACCGTGTCGATTGGCATACGCTTGAAACATAGTGTACATTGAGTGTACTTTTGGAGTATTTTTTTTCTTGGGTAATAGTTTGGTTGATTCCATTTTTAGTTTTATTTAGAAATAATTTTTATTGTATACAATTTGACTGACTTTGAATTTCACTGTCTAATTTCATTCGAAAAAAGTATTGAACAACTTCAATATTAAATTTCAAAATAAACAAATGAACAAACACATGCTCTCGAAGCGTTTGAAACAACTGATACATTTGTATGTATAGAAACCAACGTTTCAGCTTGTCCATATAAAGAGTATGGTTGCCATAACAACGATGCCTTTGTATGTATAGAAACCAACGTTTGAATAACGGGGCGTTTGTATTTATAGAAATCAACATTTCAGCTTGTCCATATAAAGTGTATGAAAAAACAAAGTCGTGAATGTTTCCATACATACACACAGAAAAAAAATTATGCACTATTCACAATCGTACGTTGTAATTGTCAAAATTCCAACATTTTTTGTATGGAGGTTGTGAATACTCCGTTTTTTTCCAACCATTGTGAATTACAACATTTGTTGGACAATTCACAACCTTCATACAGAAAATGTTGGAATTTTGGCAATTACAACGTACGGTTGTGAATAGTGCATAATTTTTTTTCTGTGTGTACAAACGCTGATGCTGTTTTTCTGTATTTCAGTGTTTCAGTCTAAGAAACACTCACCACACATAAACAAATTTATATTCGTTTTGTTTTGTTCTGTATTCATTTTGTTCTCTGTGTAACAACTCTATGTACACTTGACATTAGACGCCGAATAAACGAAGAAATAAAATTCAAAGTGATACAATATCCAAATTGATTCCAAGAAAAATGGACACAAATACGGTATTTTTTTTTTTTTTTTATTTTTTTTTTGTTTACTCTTATAGTGATGTTTTTTTTTATCTCATCACGTTGATTATCGATTAATAATAATTGTGCATAGCAAAATGTTTGACAAAATGTAAATTTCGAATAAAATCCAAATACTCATATAGACTGCATACATCGCAGAAGAGTTGTGCACGACTCGATACACAACTCGTCGATTTCATTTATGGGGTGCCTATGCACACAACTTAAATGAAGTGGAAGATAACTATGATTTCACATCGTAATACGATGTACAATGTACACCTCGTAAGTCATATTAATACGCATCGTGCAAGAAATCTTCAAGTTGTGAATTGAGTCGTGCACGACTCTTTTTCGACGTACACAGTCTATATGAGTAAACATTGAAAAAAATTCCATTTGATAACTGATAAAATATGTGTCATTGGTGAAATATTATTGATGGTCAATTATGTATGGGGAAATTATGACCGTTTTTAATGGTCACAATTTCTCATAAGATTTTGGCATTGATTCTCCACTTGATAAAATGTGTTGTTTGTGTATAGGTTTGTAAATTTGCAATTTTTTGCAAGAAATTGGTTTGGTTTTCGTTGACGCCCAAATATGCTTCAATATTTGTGTCTTCAGATATTTTTTGTAAAATATCAATGTATTGACTTTTTTTGCACTGGGAAATTATGACCGGGGAAATTATGACCGCACACCTATACACCAGAATCAAATCGGCAGTCTGCTGTGTGGGTAGAACGTTGCGGAAAACGTCAGAAGCGAGTGAAACAAAATCAATGGGCCGGAAAGGTTTTAGCCAGTATTTTTTGGGATGCTAGTGCGCATGGCCATTTTTGTAAAAGTGTTTGATATCATCGCGCACCTGGCTGAAAAAGTTTCGTTTTTAAATATTATTCAAAGAAAAAATAGTTTGGAGAAAAAAAAAAACGATTTTTAATGGGCGCACTTTTCATGTGTTTCCAAATCAATTTTATTGCATTTTCAAGTATTTTTTCACATTTTTCATTTATTTATTGTGTATTTATGGTTGAAATAATTGCTAAAGTGTAATTTTATGCTTTTCATTCTGTCGAACGATGCATATGATCAAGAAATGGCTCAGAGAAAAAACAACGGTCGCCAGATTTGAATACGCGTGCATTACAATTTTTCTCATTGCAAGTGTATGCAATTATGCCAGTTGTTTTGTTCTCTTTGTTTTTAACATACAACTGATGTTCACTGATCGAGTGTAATATTAATTTGTCTCTACGTCTTCCTTGAATCATTTCAAATTGCACTTCTTTATTACTAATTTTATTTTTACGACTCGAATCACTTTCACTTTCTGATGTCGCTTGCGATTCCGTTGATGATTGACTTTCAGTTATTTCAATAATTTGTGAAGATTCACTAAATAATAACTGCGTTTCAGTTGTTTGTGTTGATTCACCATCTGTGTCGGTTGTCGTAATCGTTCCTGAAGATTCACTTGAATTTGGTTGAGATGCACTGACAATTTGTTGTGATTCGGAAACCAATTGAAATTCACTTGAATTCGGTTGAGATGCACTGACAATTTGTTGTGATTCGGAAACCAATTGAAATTCACTTGAATTCGGTTGAGATGCACTGACAATTTGTTGTGATTCGGAAACCAATTGAAATTCACTTGAATTCGGTTGAGATGCACTGACAATTTGTTGTGATTCGGAAACCAATTGAAATTCACTTGAATTTGGTTGAGATGCACTGACAATTTGTTGTGATTCGGAAACCAATTGAAATTCACTTGAATTTGGTTGAGATGCACAATCATTTGTGATAAATGAAATTCAGCCATTTTAATTATTGCTGATTTTTTTTGTATTGAAATTGTTTTTTACACACAAGATCCGCAATGTTCAAAAGACCAAACGAAAGTGAATTTTTCACCCAATGTTGCAATGCAAAAACGCCGACTATTGATCTTGAATACACTCAAACACTCAAACAATGCGGAAATTGCCGCTTACATTTTATTATATACATTGTTATTCTGGCACATGTAAATGAAAGAGATGAAAAATGGCATCACTAAAATGTTTCTCGGACATTCTTAAATCTTTATTTTGTTGACAAATAAATGTCTTTGTGTGTTTATATAAAAATTCTCGGAAAAGTAACTAAACCCTTCGTTTGTTATATAAAATGTGTTCGACCAAATTTCCGTTGCATAAACCGAATGGTTTGATCGAACATTTGCTCAACAAATGTTTCTTTTTATTCTTTTGTTTATATGGCACGCGCAATAAAACCGAACGGGACTTTCCCAACAATACATAACGATACAACAACATTGCACACAGATTGATAAATAAATTTCGTGTTCAAACATGAGTTTTTGTTGCGGCCTAAATTCATTTTGAAAATTTTATGAGCGTTCGACCAAATGTTTTTTTTTGGTTGTGTGTTGTTGTTCAAGTTGAGTGAGAGCATATTCTCGAGAGAAAGAATCCGCTATGATATTTCGAAGGTCAACACACAAATGTATACGTTTATGAGCGTTCGACCAAATGTTTTTTTTTACATTCCGAACAGCAATCGGCAACATTTGGTTTATTTAGATGAAATTCTGATGCACACACAACAGCATTTAGATAAGACAACAACAGTTTCATAAACTGAGAGAGATAAACAATGAGAGATAAACAATTTATTTATATAAAATACGTTTGCCAAAATATTAGATGCGTTTATGTGGACACAAAAACACATAAACGAATGGGAATGGGTGCGTGGAAACGCATTCAAACCCGAATCTGTGTTATAAAATTCACGAAAATCAGAGGCAAAATACAAATATGTTGAGTCATTGATGTCATTAGCCTGTGAGAATTAGTGGAAGCATATTTGCTGTAAATCAATTTATAAATATAATTTATTTAACGTACAACACACTGATATTTGTGCCAAAATTTTAAACCGGAATATTCTGTGCTCAAAATGGCAGAAAAAGGAAAAAAAAGTATGTATTCGATAAAAACAAAAGTTATCAAAAAAAAAAAACTATTTAGAATGATTCGAAATGTATTATTCAAATGTAATCTCGTAGACTGCAAATCCACCAAGTGGTTACTTTGAGGATGAAAAAGCGCAGAAGTATGCTTCGAAATATGGAATTCCATTTGAAGTGGCACTCCACATTGTCCATATTGAAGACGACATGGAGGAACATGAGAAGGAGAAGAAGCGCGAAGACTTGATTCGAAAAATCAAAAACAACGAATTCACCGTTTTGAGTGAAACATTGTGTTTCGAACAGACTGAAGTGGCCAAAAAGGTTCTATATATTTTCAACCAAAAAAAAGATTGAAATGTAAATTTCATTTATTTTAATCAAACAAAACATTGAAATGAAATTTTCATTTTTTCAAAGTTTTTAATCAAACAAATTATTAATGTTTCAATTGAAATGTAACTTTTTAACAAAAATGTGTTCGCTGCAAAATTTTTAATACAAAAATCAGTTTTCATTTTCCTATCAATTTATTGGTGTTTATATTCTGTTTAATTAACGAAAAAAACCATCTAATGGCTCAGCACATCATGAGCGAAAAAGAGAGAGATAGAGAGAAAAACAGAATCAAAAATCATGTTTCGTTGTGTCGATGAAAATAAATAAAGTTGCTGAGTGATCTTGTTTCAACATGAATTTCATGGCGCGGTCAAAATTCATTTTGATAATGAAATAAGACCGCAATCAGAAAATGAATTTGGACCGCGCGGACCGTGCGTGAGATAGCTGAGGCCACACATATCTCAACTGAGCGTGTGTTTAATATTTTGCATGAAAAATTGGGTGCAAGAAAGCTTTGTGCAAGATGGGTGCCGCGTTTGCTCACAATTGATCAAAAGCGCATTCGATTGAGAACTTCAATGAGCAATTTGGCCATGTTTCAAAAGAATCCATCTGAGTTTTTGCGTCGATATGTGATGATGGATGAAACATGGATTCACCACTATACACCGGAATCTCGTGAAGCATCGAAAGAGTGGCGTTTACCGGGTGAAAGTGCACCAAAGCGTGGAAAGACGCAACAATCGGCCGGTAAGGTTATGGCCAGTGTTTTTTGGGATGCACATGGCATAATCTTCATCGATTACCTTGAAAAGGGTAAAACGATAACAGGAGCATATTATGCAGCGGTATTGGATGATGAAATCAAAACGAAATGGCCCCATTTGCAGAAGAAGAAAATCCTCTTTCATCACGACAATGCACCAGCTCACACATCAAACATCGCACAAGCAAAATTGTATCAATTGGGGTATGAATTGCTTCCCCACCCACCGTATTCTCCAGATTTGGCCCCCAGCGACTATTATCTGTTCAGAAATCTTAAAAGATGGCTGTCCGGTAAGCGTTTTGCCACGAATGAAGAGGTCGAATGGTCAACAGACGGCTATTTTCATGAGTTTGACAAATCGTACTATTTGGAAGGGATAAAAAAGTTGGAAAATCGTTGGGCTCGGTGTATCGAGCTAAAAGGAGATTATGTTGAAGAATAAAAAAGAATTTTGCCGAAAAAATGTGTTTTCATTCAAAAAGTCAGGTCAATATCAAACAGCCTGGTAATTGCATCATTGTGGTTACTAGTATCAGCGTTTCTATCAGATTCTGGTACCTGTTCCATTACTTGTGAATGAGGCAAACTATTTTGTTAAAAAAAAACAAATAAAATACATCTATCGTTTCTTTGTAGGTTATGGTTGATAAATATAACACGAAACAAAAAAAAGCAATTGAATCAAATGGATGTTAATTACAATCTTTGCAATCACAAAATAAATTTCATATTGCATTCAATTAATTAATAAAAATATGAATGGCAAATGAAATAATAATTTAATTATAATTTTTCTGCTGTTATTGCTACTTTACATTTCACACACCGAACAGTCAAATAATATATTATTGGCAAAAGCAGATGATCCGATCCATTCTGTTCCGAGTCAGTATTTTTTTCTGTATTTCATTATTATTGTCGATTCGCACAAACTCAACGACGACGACGACAACGACTGACAGTCAATAGCCAATCAACCGTGTCTCACTTTGAAAAACATTTGCTTCGGGGACAAATATTTATAAGAGAGGAAAGAGTTGCAGGAGAAAAGTAATAAAAATGTCCGAATTATCATCGATATCAGATACAAGCGTGCATGGAATTATTGATAAAATTTATAAGCGATACAGTGGAATGCTGGGACCATCTGCAATGGTAATTTTAAATTACTAATTTATTTAAAACAAATTCTTTTTCTATAAAAAAAATGACAACGTAACTAGCATGGCACGCGAGCATGGCACGCTATTTTGTCAAATGATGCGATGCATACAAACGGTCACTGCGCTCAATGTAAACGGAATGTCAACTTACTCGTGTAAAGGCAGTATGTCACTGTGTGTTTTGTTGATGTTTTTCTTACTTATGTCCTTTTTGCATAACGATTCATGCTCGGAAAGAAATGTTTCGAATCCAATTTAACTGATTTCAAAATTTTCCATAAAAAGGCGTTACAAGCAATGACAGTTTGATAAAATCGCACTCCGTTTATTGTTAGCATGACAGGCCCCTCACATGATAATATATTAATAGAAAGAAAAAATTAAATGATTTTCATTTAGGATCGAAAACTTGGGGACGTAAGCGGACGATTATTCATGAAAAACGCTGCGAATAACTGTGCAGCGATTATGAAATCATTGAATTTTGATCATTCCGCTGCAAAACTTCTCGTCAAGATAGCCGAGTCACAAGATGAAGATTATCATGATGGTACAACCAGTGTAGTTCTATTGACTTGTGAACTTTTAAAGCAACTCAAGCCTATCGTTAATGATGCCGATAAAGCGAATGAAATCAAAGATACTATACGTGCAGCGATGAAGCATTGTTCTAAGAAAATTGATCAGCAAAAGGAGTTCTTGTCGAAAACGGTTGCCGATGTCGTTTTTGTATGTTACGACCAACTGTCGGACAAATCATTAGTAAATATTCGACAACACATTGGAGTCGTCAGTATTGAGGGAGATACACAAAACTCGGACGATATAAAGCTTGTTTCTGGTGTTGCATTTAAACGGAATACTTCGTTTTGTGAATTTGAGCTAGAGGAATGTGAAAATTGCAAAATCGCATTTCTTAAAAATCATGATATCAACTATCACATTTGCAAAAACATCGCTGAATCTGGTACTAAGATTGTATTATCGGAATTTTCAATTAGTGATAATCTCAAGAGGTATTTCACTAATAAGCATATTTTTTGTGCTGATCGCGTATCTAAAGAGGATTTCAAACGTACGATATACGATTGCAGCGGTTCTGTTACTAACGGGATTCAAGACATAGTTACGTTTGGTAACTGCGCATTATTCAAATCGCAGCAATTCGGTGGAAAAAGAATCATTATTTTCCAAGGTCAAGCATAGAAAAACATATTATTGAGATTTTATAGCATTTTATTAAATTTGTTTTTCTACAAAATAGGTGACGAAGCCAAAATACGCACACTAATTGTACATGCTTCCGAAGCCAAAAATATAGCATCTTCATTGGAAAATGCCATTTTGCTGGTGTACAACATCTTGAATAGTGAGTTGTTTGTCGCCGGTGGTGGAGCTATCGAAATGGAATTATCAAAAATGTTACATGAGCAGACTGGAGAAGATAAATCGATTTACCAAGCCATTGCGACTGCATTAGAAATTATTCCCCATCAATTGTGTCTGAATGGGGGTTTTAATGCTACAGAAATTATGGAAAAGGTACGTGAAAAGCACAGAGAAGGTATCAATATCTTTTGTTTCTATTAGTAATAGACCATTAAGTGAAAAATTTCGGCATCGACATTTGATTAATTACAAAATCGTCAAAAAATAGACAAAAACATCAAAAATTTTAAAAAAATCAGGAATCATGTTACTGTATAACAAATGATTATTTGACCTTATAAATTTTCATGTTTTTATTGGTTTTCTGACGATTTTGTCAACTTTTTTGAAACATATTTCTTGGTTTTGCTTAGGCACTTGGTTTGGTGTCAATATATGTACCTGTATGGACAGAGCCGTTCCAATACATTCTCCGGTAGCTGTACTTCTCTTTACCTTTTGTTCCCATGTCTTCCCTCACTGATAAAAACAATATGATAAATAAAAACCACCGATGCTTTTTGTTAAAGCAGAGAAAACTATATAAAAACTCTGCTGTTTATTTCACAATGCCATTCACTAAGCAAATCACAATTACATGTCCAATCACAATGAGCACTCTTATACTACTAACCAACTGACTGACAAAATCATGTCGTGTAGAGATCGGTCTACAATGGCAGATCTCGTTCAATACTAAGAAAAGAAAATATGACATAAACGTGCCGTTTTCTACAATACCAAACAAGGATATTGGTGACAATTTGAAAGCTGATATTCTAGAGCCCGCTAAGATAAAGAAGAGCGTGATAAGAAATGCATTCGAAGCGACACTCAGCATTTTAGATGTGATTGATCAGATCGATCCTTCAGAAGCTGCAACGCCAACCATGTCAACAACCAACATGAACTAGAGGCTCAGTACACATTGACATCATCCCCTACAATGACATATGCTACAGCTTTATCAAGAATAGGATTTAATTGGAAAAGAATCTTTTTCAAATTAGGTTTGGCATTGTTCACTGTTATCTTTGCAGTTGTTTTGCATATTTTTAATCCAGACCTTGAGAAGCATATTACCACATTCAATACTTTCGTAACTATGTTCGCATGTGTCGGGTCATGTTTATGTGGTTTGGATATTGTCTACTTGAATCGGGGAAGAATCAAGGAACCCGTGGCAAATCGATGGAGAAAATTCCGTGGCGTAAATTTTTATGATGGATTCTTTCAATGAATTTTCGATGCTAATATATTTCCGAAATGCAAAATAATTAACTCACAAGGAAACATCACTTATAGTCACAGCCATCTCGCAAAACCTGGTATATGGGCTTATAGTTAGATTAGTTTAATTTGTAAAAAAATACATTTTTCTTGATTGATTTGGTTACAATGCGGTCATATGAGATTGGAATTAATTTTACTGTGAAGATTTGTTTTGTTTGCCTTGAAAACGGCCTAATTAAACATTTAGAACGATTCATGTTAATATTTGCACTTTTCAAAGACAATCTGCCGGGATGGTTCACATTACCCCACCATTTTGAAAAATTAAAAAAAAAAGACTTTCGGGTCTCTTCAAAAATTTTCTTTGGAAAAATAAATTTTACAAAATCGGCAAAACTAAAAATGAAGCTTAATAAATTCGCTACTCGAAAGAGCAAAAAAATCTGAACTTAAAAAAGAATTTGACATTTTTTTTGGACTTTATAAAAATGTGGTTCACATTACCCCACTTTACCCTATCTAATAAATAAATAAAAACTGTATTAAAGATAAATGAAAAAAATGTTTTCATTTGATGTATAATATCTAACCAATTTGTTTTTTTTATGAAAAAATATGTGAAAAAATGTGTGAAAAATATTTTCAAGTCTATTTTGTGAAAAACTTTTGTATGCTGTTGGGAATTTTCAAGTGTACAATCGTGGTCTACTACTCACTAACTATAAGCCCATATACCAGGTTTCGCGAGATGGCTGTGACCATAAGAGATGTTTCCTTGTCAGTATTTTTTTTCATAGACAATCTTGTCAGAAATACAAAAAATTAATATCAAATGTCAATTAATTAATTAACCAAAATGTATACTTTGAAGATGTTTTTATTACGTATTCAAAGCTTCAAATCAATATAAAAACCGTAAATCTCGTAAATCTCACGAATCTTATCGAATCTGTGGACGCCCATGGAAATTGTGTATCATTTTTACGTGGCGTCTCCACTCATACACAGATCGGATTGAGATTATCGGATTCATAGGATTCGGTTTCTTAAGACGGAATCTTCAATTTGAACAGGTGTCTACCCCCTAGTAAAAAATATCAAGAAACAACGACAAACTTCAATGTTATCAATTGCACAACGACGTGAATTGATGAATAAAATATTTGAGAATGGCTCTGATGCAATATCAAAATTGTAACAATTTGATTTTTTTTGAAGCGCATACTGTAATCGAATGTTACAGAGTCGTTTCCATTGTTTGTTTGATCCCCAGATAAGATAGAGCTAGGGGGTAATGTCAGCCGCAAATATTTCGAATGTCTCTGCAAATATGCGAATATGATTCAAATATTTAAATATTTGCGAATTCGCGAATATTCTTCCGAATATGCGAATAATTGCTCGAATATCATAGGAATTCGGCGAATTTTCTCTGAATATGAATTTTTCAAATATTTGCCCGAATCAAGCGAATATTAGAATATTCACGAATAATCTACGAATCAAACGAATTTTTCGAATATGGAGCGAATATTTCATATTTTCGAATAGACATTTCCCAATCTAGAGATAGAGGCTTTCATTTGAAAATTTCGGCTTCAGCATTATCATTATCATGTGGCATTTCCATATATTCGTCGTCATTAAGGGCATTAGCCATTGCCTTTTCCGAATCATCATCGAATTCGTTGTTGTTTCCACCGCCATCATTTGTTATAATGTTTTCAGTTGCAGTTTTGCCAGGTTGCTTTGTATGTAAATTGGAATTTGGACTGAGTGGACTGGTTGCAGTAGTAGTACGGCTTGTACTCGCACCATTATTGATTTGATGAATCTTTCGCTTAGTGGCTAATGCCACTTTCAAAAGTACACAGATGGCAAAAGTGGAGAAATTTTGTCTTAGTATTGGTTAATATGAGAATACAACCGATTTTGAGACAAATTTTATCCCAAAAACAGCTAACTTCATTTTATATAATATGAAGTAACTAAAAACTTGATGTAATACAATTTAATTTAATGTAATATTTTTAATACAAAGTAATTTTCAAATAATTTTAAGAAAATAAAAAGAGTCTTAAACATTTTTTAAGAGATAAATTTATATTTAATTTGAAATTACTTCGAATTACTGAATTACTTGAAATTACTTTGTGTTACATAGAATAAATTAAGTTTCACGTTTGCATCATCAATTCAATTCAAATGTAAAACTATATTTAATCTATGCGACACAAAGTAAATTCCAATTAATTCCAAGTAATTTCAAATTAAATATGAATATATCTCTTAAAAAATGTTAAAAAATTTTTTTATCATCTTGAAATTAGTTAGAAATTACTTTGTATTACATATATTTTCATTAAAAGATTTCATTGAGGTTATGTACGTTTGACACAAAATTTATCAATGCAGATGTAAAACATAGTTTAATATATGTAATAAAAAGTAATTTCCAAGTAATTTCAAGATAATAAAAAAAATATTTAACATTTTTTAAGAGCTATATTTATATTTAATTTGAAATTACTTGGAATTAATTGGAATTTACTTTGTGTCGCATAGATTAAATATAGTTTTACATTTGAATTGAATTGATGATGCAAACGTGAAACTTAATTTATTCTATGTAACACAAAGTAATTTCAAGTAATTCAGTAATTCGAAGTAATTTCAAAT
>JAQOWM010000451.1:0-12776 GCA_029041755.1 Resseliella maxima | reverse complement strand
GTTCAGTTACGTATTGCTCTATTAGGCAATCTAGGGAGCTATGCAGTGAGAAAAAAAAATTCAAACACGTTCCCGAACGCCATCTAAATGAACAAACATAAATTAGATTCACCAACATTTGATACTGAATCTGAATAAAAATTGATTATGTGTAAAAATAATTAAATATTTATGTACAATAAAATATTTTTCATTATTAAATTATCGAAATATAAATATTTTTGAAATAAAATAATAAAAACACTTCATTGAGAAATTAAAAATACAACTAAAGCAAAACAAACTATTTATATTAAGTCTCCGCATGTTTATTCGATTGGCGTTTGTTGTATACATGTACTGGGTATACAATACAATACATGGGAAAGCTTACACTGTAAAACCAAAAGAATTTTTTAATTAGTTTTTTGGATTTTTATAGTCAAAAATCCGAATGGATAAAAATAAACCCAAATAGATTAGAATATATCTTTAAAAATATTTGACTCGAAAAAATTAAAAACATTTTGCGTGCTATGAACTAAAACAATATTTTTATAAACATTTTACTCGGGAGAAACAACAATCACCAATTCTTTGTTGAGCGACAACAATTCGTTGTTTTATTTCAATTTTATTTTACTGTGTAGTTGCTGTGTAATCGTTTCAGGCGACACTGACTTGACATAAGTTGTTTACTATATAACTCATTGAAAACATAACCGCATATTGTTTAGTGTGTTTATTTCTGTTGAAGTCTAACTGCAAAATGTTGGATGAGAAACTCAAGAGTGAAGTAATCAAAGAAATGTATTCCGAAATAGAGAAAAATATTGTCATCACAGAAATATAACCAAATTAGGGAATTTGATCAAAATATCAAAAATTGTCACCAAATAAGGAAATTAAATTAAGTCAAAAATTGTATAAAAGGCTTGGTGCAAAAGATTGTAAGCATCCAGTCTTCGGCTGTCATAGCCACAGTGAACAGTTGAATAAAGGTTTATCTTCTAACTCTAACAATTTCCATACAAATTGACATTTCATTTGTTATTGTAATATGAAAATTATAAATCTATTCGAAGTGAAATGATGAAGAGTTTATTTAATTTACTGAAGTCACACACAATAGTGAACAAAAATGTGAATTTTGATTTTCTGAATTGAAATACAATGATTGTACATTTCTTTTATATATTTTATTTTTGGAAGAAACAACAAATTGCGTTACTTGTCAATCGAATTCCATTGATTTGATCGAACATTTTGTTATTTGTTTGCATATTGTCCAAAACGGTAAACAACAATTGTAGTGACATTTTATTTGCTAAATTAAACCAATTATGCCGTAATTCAGATCATGTTGCAAATTGATCCACACTAAGGTTATGTTTATAAAATGTAAACAATGCGTTTGACAGTTTTGACATAAGCTTTCCCATGTATTGTATTGTATACCCAGTACATGTATACAACAAACACCAATCGAATAAACATGCGGAGACTTAATATAAATAGTTTGTTTTGCTTTAGTTGTATTTTTAATTTCTCAATGAAGTGTTTTTATTTTTTTATTTCAAAAATATTTATATTTCGATAATTTAATAATGAAAAATATTTTATTGTACATAAATATTTAATTATTTTTACACATAATCAATTTTTATTCAGATTCAGTATCAAATGTTGGTGAATCTAATTTATGTTTGTTCATTTAGATGGCACTTAACCGGGAGACTCACATACAAATGTACAGGGCTATATAGACTGCTTACCAGGGTAGATATGAAATCAAATTTAAATTCATCGACTCTCTACGTTTTATGAGTGCATCTCTTGATTATTTAGCTTCACTTGTATCACCTGAAAAAAAGCAGATTCTCAAAACAGAATGCAAAAAATCTGGGTATTACACCGATGATATGTTTGCTTTACTAAATCGAAAAGGTGTATTCCCATACGAATATATTGATAAATATGACAAACTTGAAGAGACTAAGCTACCACCAAAAGAAAGATTTTATAGTGTGTTGACAGATTCAGATATATCAGAAGAGGACTACAAACATGCGCAGAATGTTTGGACGAGTTTTGGAATACGAACGATTGGAGAATATTCAGACTTATACTTAAAAACAGATGTGTTATTACTAGCCGATGTGTTTGAGAATTTTAGAACTACATGTTATGCTACATATTCACTTGATCCAGCACATTATTTTGGTGCACCAGGACTTTCTTTCGATGCAATGTTGAAATACACCGGTGTAACTATTGAGCTTTTCACCGACGTGGATATGTTGATGTTTGTAGAACGTGGAATACGTGGTGGAGTGAGTCAAATAAATAAGAGATATGTAAAAGCAAATAACCCTTACATGTGTGATGAATTTGATTCAACAAAGGAAACTTCATATATCTTGTACTTAGATGGTAAAAAAAAAAAATCTTTAATTTTTTCTAGTATTTAGTAAATACTATTTACATGAAAATATATGTTTTTTTTCTTTTGTTAAATAAATCAATAGCTAATAACTTGTACGGATATGCGATGTCTCAACGTCTACCAATTGGAGAATATCAGTGGCTTTCAGAGAGTGAAATTGAGCAGAATTTCAATACAAATGAATATCAAAAAAATATATCTTCAATTTTAAATTTGAAGGATGACTCGGATATTGGTTATATTTTTGAAGTTGATCTACATTTTCCTTCTTTTCTTCATGATAAACATAACGATTTTCCGTTTTGTCCTGAGAAACGAAGCATACATGGTATAACTAAAAACGAAAAGTTAATGTTAACATTTTTTGATAAGGAAAAATATATTGTGCATTATCACATGTTGAAACTTGCTCTCGAACACGGTCTCGTTTTAAAAAAAGTTCATCGCGTACTTCAATTTAGACAGAGCGCATGGTTAAAACCTAGGGGGGAATTTCTATTCGCAAATATGAAAATTCGCTGTGACATTTGCTTTAAAATTCGCATTATTCGTGATAAAATAAGAAATTCATAAGAAAATTCAAATATCTATGAAAAATTCGCATATTTGCTGCAATAATTGTAAATCGGCTTCTCTATGCTCGAATTCGTTCATATATTCGCATAATTTTCATTCCATTCATCATTTGTGTGAAAATTCGTTTGTTAAATGTATTTTTGCTGAAAAACTAATACATGTTTCGATCGTACACAACATTGTGAAATAATAAAGCATATAATGTGAATCTGTATATTCGTCGAAATTCGTATTGTGTAAATGTGTGTGTTGGAAACATTCGTTATTGATATTTGAATATTTAGCGCTCATTAGAATTGTCTTTAATAGCTGCATTAGTTTAAGTAAATATCAGCACCTTATTTAAAACGACAACACAAATGCACACTGTGTGTGGTCGTTTTTATTGTGAACGATGTAGTCTGTGTGACCTAGTGTAAGTATGAGTTGCACAGCCTAGTACACAACGATTTGTTACACTTGTCTGCTCATTTGACATATAATTTTCGTGTGAAGAGCATTTCAGTATGGTTAAAAATATTAAAAAGGACTTTCTTTCGCGATTTCAAATATTTTTAAATAACCAAATACCAGACGAAATTATCATAATTTTGAAAAAAACCGGCTACGATACCGCATTATCTTTGGAATGTTTAGATCTAGAGGAAATTAAATGCATTGAAGAGCACATTAATGCAAGAGAAGATATAATTGAATCATTGAAATATAGTGAATATATGAATGTCAATCCATTTAAGTTTTTGCCGGGGCACAAAGCAGTTTTAATAAGTTTGAAGAAAAAAGTAGTGGAGTTTAATGAATTTGAAAGAAAGGAAGATGAAAAAATAAAAAATCGTGTCACGAGAGTAAAATTTCTCAGACAAAATCCCCACACTGACTTGAACAATTTAGATAATGACATGAGCAACGTGGAACAAATCGAAGATAATCGTGAATTGAGTGTTGAAAATCTTAAATCTCAACTGAAAGCCAAAATTTTAAACTTTGCTAATAAAAAAAATATCAAAATTATTGCACGTGATAACGATAAGGAAATTGATATTGATACAAGTGACATTGAAAAAATTAAAAACATTCACGGACAAACAATTCAAAAATGTATGCTGAAATGCTTATTATGTGAAACTCGTATCCCGTGTTATTATAGTTCGTATTGGCAAATAAGCAACTACGAACTTCATCTGAAAAAAAAGCATCAAGATGTTAATTTTGAACAAAAAACACCAATTGAAGGAGACAATGAAGCTACAGCATTAACTGCATCGAAAGATTCAAACGAAAAACGATTAGATGAAGCAGCCAACAATCCAGAAAAAAAACAAACGTCTGCAAAAAATAACCCCGAAAAACGCATGCCAATTGATGCAACGAAAAATCAACAAATCAATAATAAAATCAACGAAGTTTTGAATTTCGATGATTTAAATTTAAACGGATTGACAGTGATCAACACAAAGATGTAGATCAACAAACTAGTACTTCATTTCAAAGAGAACTATTTTATGTGACAGTTGTATAGCCTATATATTTTAAAATTATTACTCACTAACACAGTGCGTAAAAAAACATTGGCAACTAGATTGGCATATTTAACTGCTAGCTGAACTGACTGCATCGATTGAAGTGTTATTTGGTGAAGTGAAAAATTAATACAATATTTGTTTCTGAAAATTCAGTGAAAATGTTTTACGTTGCATATTTATTGAATGCCAAAGTAAACGTTGTAATACCTATCGAATGGGTATTCTGAATGGGTATATTCAGCATGAAAAACAATGGCAAAAATTTATGAATTTGGGCTTGAACACAAACCAAAAACATCGTGTTTTTTACACAGAAGACAATCGTGCATACGATGAAAATGAAGAGCCGGTAAGAGGATATGTCATCGATTTCGGTTTCGATGCCGAATTCTTTCCCGATGAAGGTTGCTACGAAGCCAAATTAATAAAATTTTTTGGTAACTAATAAAACTACTTTGAAATGATAAATTGAATCACACTACATAATTATTGTTAAAATTCAAATTTTAGTGAATTACAACGAAGCATTATTATATGCAAACAATCGACGCATTGGTGATCCGGCAGTTTATAATGTTGATCGTTTATATGAATTTCCAGTGCCAAATCTCAGTACATGCAACAATTTTGACGTTACAGAAGCATCATTAACATTGACAAATCTTTCTCTGGAAGTTGCAGGTGCAAATGATGATGTTCATCCATTTGAAAATGAACAAACTACAATGACACCGGCATCGACACCGCAACCGACACAAATTTCAGCACAAACATCGGCGCCAGTATTGGTATCAACAGCGGTCTTGGAATCGACATCAGCATTGACACCGTTATTGGCAGCAGTCTCGGAATTCTCATCGACATCGGCATCGGCATCGACACAAAGTCCAAATGTAGATTCGAATATCGCCAATACTTCAAGTTTTGGTTCTAATGATAATTCATCTAAAGATCAAGAAAACAATTTGACGCTTGTTGCAGTCAATTCCAATCCATCGGCCAATAATACTTCTACCACAAATGATTCACAACATTCAGTTGGCTCAGGCAGCCGTCCTTTGAAAGTGGAAGAAATTTTAATAATGCAGCCAAGTGAAGAAAATGTAATTTTAATCGATCAAATCATTGAAGAGCCTGAATTTATCGTTTATGAAATTGATGGCATGGAAGTGACTGTAAACATGAACAAAGGATTCGGAAAACCTTTTGAAGCCACCACTGAAGGATTAGTGAAGCCTGAAAACGATGCAGTATCTGGAAAAAGACCATTCGGTGAAAGAGTAAGTTTTTTCAAATAAAAATTCCTATTTATTGAATCGTTTAATTATTTTATTTTCATTCGAATAGAAAACGGGTGCTCGTTTGTACGCAATAGGTAAAAAGCATTTGGAAATTCCAAAGCAAATTATTGACAAATTCATTGACTGGAATACTCGCAAGGAAAAGACAACACCTGAATATGACAAACGTTTCATTCATGCCATTTTGTTGTTATGTGTTGACATAGACAAAGTTACATTTGAAACCATCGATCCAGAAGTCATGGAATTGATTGATGGTAATAATACATTTCTTTTTCTTTTTAATGCATATAAAAGATTAAATTCAATTTTAAAAATTAACTTTCAGTATTTATCATCACCCGTGCAAAAAGTGACCATGTTCGTGTTGGATTGATGCGCGGAGCCATACAAGAAATTCTTAAAAAGTGATATGCATTTTCCGGCATGTTCATTCGTTTAGAATATGTGTTCAGCTCAATAGAGCAAATGAGAATTTTTTATTTTCATTAATAGATTTAAGGTTTCAATTCATGCTTTACCAAAACTTTTTAAAAAAATCTATTTAAAAGAATGTACCCAGCTGCACATTTAATGCTAAAGAAATGAAGACTCAAATAATTTTTTTTGATATAGTGCATTAATAATTTAAATGAAAGCATAAACGTGATCTCAAAGTACAAAACTATGATCGTGAAATAACGGAAATACATAGAGCACATCTCAACATAGAGTTTTTTGTGGGTTGTTGTTCATTTTCACAAAACCAAAATAATTTTACGGGTTTAATTATTATTAAAATCGTTCCAAAAATTTTGCACATTGCAAAAATACGTCCAATAGATATTATATAGGATATTGATCTCTATACTTTTTTCACAAACAGAAAAATCCAACGTACCAATTTATTCAATTTTTTCCGAACAAATATACGCTTTGAAATATAAGGTTGATTCGAAACAATTTAATATGAATCACTTGAAGAGATAAGAGACTTATAATATATAAGCAATTAAGACGTTCATGTGAACTTCGTGAAAAAAAATTAATTAAAAAATGTCACGCTAATTAGCTAACCATTCAACAATAAAAAAAGAATATAAATATAGTAATGCTAATAATAAAATATAAATGGAAGTTAGAAAAAAAAATGTAATACAAAAAGTAAAACATTGAAAAATAAAAATGGTAAAATTCGGTAAAATTTTGATATAAATTCTTATTGAAAACATTAAGTCAAACATCAAACAACCAAAAAATTAAATAAACAAAAATTAAACAATATTTATAACATTTTCTGACCAATTTCAAACTCACCAAGGATGAACTTTCATTCAAAAAAAAATATTATATAAATAAACAATTCAAATAAGATATTTTGAATAAAAGAATAAAAATTTATTTTGAAACTTAGAAAACCAGTCAATGGTTTTCATTAAAAAATTGTCACAGATGCATTTTTTTTAAATTATTCTCTTCAAAGTTATCATTTTTTGAAAAAAAATGTTTAAGTCTCTTTATCTGATTCGATACATTTTAGTACGATAATATCGGAATTAGCATTTGGGAATGAATGAAACTGACATAGTATTACTAAATACTTGTAAATTTATATTTAAAATTGCTATTTTATATTGATAATTTTTTCTATGTCTGCAAAAGAAATTTCGAGTTTAACATTTTCACGACTTGCAATTCTTTTCTGCATTTCCATGGATATTTCAATAGTTGCAATATATTTTTCTATATCCATAAAGAAACTATTATTCCAATTTTCAGTTTGTAATATAAAATTTGAATCGACTTTTATCCATTTGGCTAGTACTTCCACTCCACGTTTTTGTGTATTTTCATCTGATGTTGGAGCAAAATCAAGACTATACTGTTTTTCTCGTTCTGTTTTACCTTGAATATATTTGAATCCCATTACCATACCAAGAAAATTGGTGTTGGTGTTATTTTCTGCACTTCTGAATAGGCACCATTCACCCAATTTGATTTCATGTGCATAATAGAGTGACTCATTTACTCGTAATCTTTTTGAAAGTGTTACATGTAATTGATCATCAAGCTTTCGTTTACGAGCTGTTTTTCTGGGACTTTCCGCAGTTGATCTTCCTTGAACACGTCTTAGTCTGTCTTTGCTTAGCTGACCTTTTGAATCTGTCAAAGCCCATATGATGGATGATTTCAAAACCGTCTTTATCGAGCCATCATCGTTTTGAACCGTAACGAACTTGTGATTGACATTTTCTATGTTCTCACTTAAGTTATCATTACTTTCAAAATTGGATAGCGGATCAAGTGGGTCATCAAATTGTACTAAATCATTTCTTTCTGCTTCTTGCATATGATCAAATATTTCAAACGTGGATTCATCTTCTATATCCTCATACCAATCCTCGCAATTTGGTGCATAGATATCAGAATTAGTAGGGATATCCGTATTTGCCATTTCACATTTATCCTTTGGGAATACTGAAATTCCGCATGTCAAAATTTCTTGTTCATCCACTATCATCCCCAATTTGGCCGCATCTGAAATTGCTAAAACCTTAGCTTCATTGAGAACATTTATTATTTTATCATTTGACGGCAAATCATGAACAATACATCTATTCTCGCGATTCTGAATCCGAGGAAAATTCACATTCAAAGATAGTTTATCATAAATTATATCATTCGACAATTCGAGTCTACCGACCATTTGTAGCAATTCTAGCAAATTGAAGTTAATTCTCGTCCAATACATCGAAGTCATTGATCTTAGTTGTCTGAAAGTCGCTTCACAAGCTTGGCTGCTAAATAAACAAGGCAGGAAATTTTCAGATTTTCGACAATTTCGAAATTTTACAATAGCTTGTAATAAACCATATGCATTTAGCTCTATACATTCGTAAGCGGGTTTGGTGATAAAATTTGTTGCCAAATTATAGCTCATTGGTGATGCCATTTTATTTTTCAAAATCCAAATTCTCCACGCCCTGAAAAAAAACGTTGCATGCCACATTTTCATGATTCTTTCAATCGGATTTATTTCTGTATCCATGAACGCTGAATACATATCTCTGCATAATTTTAAATACATAATTGTTCCTTCTGATCCAGGTACATATGTTTCTAAACAATTTAAAGCTCGATCACTGTAACATTTTTCCAGAGATCTAAAATTTTGACGATCTTCAGGAACGATATCATTATGCGACAATCCATGTATACTTTTATCCACACTTTCAATTAATATTTTCAAGTGCGATACCGAAACTTGTGTTGCTCCCATTGGCAAATTGATGGACGGTTTAAGTAATCTATTGCGCAGTTTTGTTTCTAAATGAATAGTGTCTTGAATATACACAGTCGTTGAGTTTATTTCATTTAAAATTTTGTCGAAGTTTAAATGCAAAAATGGTGAAACACACGATTTCATGCTACTGAGCAACCTTGTATCAGCGTCGGATGATATACCAGCCACTTCGATGTTAAATCTGTTTGAAAGTAAATTTTGTAGTTTTTATTAAAAAAATAGATTCTAAAGAAGAATACATACTTTTTTAATTCATTTTTCATATATTTCCATCGACGTAAAACATCATCAGAAGTAAATTTATTATTTGTTCCATAGATCTGTAGAACAAAGGGTGGTGTGTTTTCTTTTAACGGTTGTGCCAATATCAAATAGACATGTGTGGACATTGGTAATGTCATGAACTCTTTTATTTCTTGCAACGAATTTGGTGTGAACGAATACGAAATGGGTATGCCGGTCTCTTGATTTAATGGTAAAACCAAACCCACTATTTGATTCGTTATTGAATCGTAAGATGCTTTAGCGATTATTCCGGATCCGTCTTCAGAAATCCAAACATTTTTTGGTGCATTCAATTTTTCCAAATATTCTGATAAATCTTTACCTCTTAGCTCACCCTCTACTACATGTCTTTTGTTTTTTGCAATGTAATTTACTGTATAAACGAATAATTTTATGATTTATTGAAGAGTTGAAGGGAATTACATACTACAACACTTTCTAGGTGAACTAAAATACTCACAAATTGTTCTTGATTGTGGCAATGGAATATTGTTGCTTATCATCTCGTAGCAAGATTTACCGGCCATCATGTACAAGTAAATAGCAAAATTTCGGATAGATTCTGAAAAACGTCGTCGTTTTGGATCCACACAAGAATTTTCTAACGCTGTTTTAACAAGTTGTTTCATTATAAATGAAACTCCAGGAGAGTCATGAATATCTGTCGTTGCATTTTTATTTTTTTCACGTGATGTATCATATTCATTGACTTTTTTTGATAGACCAAGTAGTAGCGCTCTATGTCCAGGCAGGAACTTGAATATCGATGAATTTGGATCTTGCCTCATCAAATATTTTGATTCAGATTCTTCGAGCTCTGATATAAATTCACTATTTAATTGTGATAGAGATAGTGAGTTATCGAAACGATTTCTCTTCAATACATTTTTGACCTGAATTGGCAGTTCATAACCCAAGTAATTTTCAAAGTCATCCCAGAAATTGTGTGACTATAATAAATAATGTATATGTTTACAATAGAAAAAAAATAATGAGAAGTTTGAAATGTGGATCTCACCATTTTAATGCACTTTTTATTTGATTTGAAGCAAACAACTGCTTTTTGATCACAATGTCAGATGTCAAATCTATTAAATCAATTGTCACTAACAAAATTGTGTATTCAAACAAACTCAGGCGACTATAAACAGTCTACGCTAGTGTGCAATTTGAATGGTATGCGCCTAAGTGTGTGTAAATTAGTATGAATATTTGTGCTCATACTTAAAGAAATCTAGTACGGCTTTAATACGTTTATTCGCCAAGTAGTTTGTCTGTTTTCACATATATTTGAATAATTTGCGACAATATTTGTGACAGTTGTATTGAAAACATAAAATTCGTGGCATAATATACATATTTGCATAATTGTGAATGTATTCGTAAATTTGTGTGTAAATTTGTATATTTGCGTTGTATCTGTATTCTGACAGAACCCCCTAGGTTAAAACCATATATTGATTTGAACACCGACCACCGAGCCAAAACCAATAACATTTTCGAAAAAAATTTTTATAAGTTAATGAATAACGCAATCTATGGGAAAACCATGGAAAATCTGCGATAATGTTCAAACATTCGTTTAATTAATAAATAGGATGGAAAAGCAGGTGGAAGAAGACTAATCGCACAACCAAATTTTAAAAAGTGTACAATTTTCGATGAAAATTTAGCTGCAATTGAAATGCATAAAACAAATGTTTTTATAAATAAACCAATCGTTGCAGGAATGTGCATTTTGGATATTTCGAAAGTGTTGATGTATAAATTTTTATATAATTACATGAAACCAAAATACGAACACAATTTACGACTAATCTATACAGACACAGATAGCTTTTTAGTAGAAATAAAAACAGCGAATGTATACGCCGACATTCGCGAAAAACCTGATGCTGATGAGTTTGATACATGGGACTATCCGGAGAATAATGAATACGGAATTATACGTCGCAACAATAAAGTACCAGGTAAATTCAAAGATGAATTCTCTGGAGAAATTGTAACTGAAATGGTTGGTTTGCGATCGAAATGTTACGCTGTGCGAACGCGTGGTAAAATTGATAAAATGAAAAAGGCAAAAGGTGTAAAGAAAAATGTACTGAAAAACAAGGTTTCATTCGATGATTACTACAATTGCATAAAAAATAATTGCATTGAAATGAGAAAACAATTTTCAATTCAATCGAAAAGTCATAATCTTTACACCATATCCACAGATAAGATTGCATTGAATCCTTTTGACGATAAACGGTATATAATTAAACAAGAATGTATTGATACGCTTGCTTGGGGTCATTATAAATTAGATTCAGAGAAAATGAGTACAGAATATCAATATGTATCAGATATTACACAACGTATGAAAGATTTTATGAAAAAAAAAATAAAAAAAAAAATAAAAAAATGTGTATTTTATAATTTCTTTATGTTTATTCAATAAAAGCTTATTTCATCTAGAAAAAAATCCAATTTTAATGAGCATCGCTTCAATGTTTTGTTTTCTTATCTCAAATCGATATCTATCTGCAGCATTTCTCGCCCAATCACTTTTTCGTGCTTCTTGATATGCGAATGCCCATGCATGCAATTTCAGAATTTTGACATTGGAATTAAAACTAACTTTTTTCATTTTTTTATTTTTTTTTTCTAAAACCAAGATAGTACAATCTTTCCCATTCATCATTTTCATACATTGTTTTTTGGATAGGATATATCCATAAGATCTCCGCAAGAGCTGGATCTGTGTGTGCGTTAGCCGCAATATAAAACACACACGTATAATGACGTATTGTATCAGCGGGCAACCAAAATTAAATGCACACCTAAAAATATTTACCAATCGATTTTTCACGTTTTTCCGATCGGAAAATGGAAAAAATAAGTGAACTTTGGTCCTAGCTCATTGGGGCCCAGTTCATAGATTCAAGACCTATTGATAGAGGTGTCACTTGCCCAGGCTGGCTGATCCATCGATTCTTAGGATTTGGCCAGGATTCCAGAACTTCCTATATGGAATTTCATATAAATATCAGTGTGTATAATTTTATGTGTATTTTTATATGTTCTGGAATCCAGGCCAAATCCTAAGAATCCATGGATCAGCCAGCCTGGGTAAGTGACACCTCTATCAATAGGTCTTGAATCTATGAACTGGGCCCCAATGAGCTAGGACCAAAGTTCACTTATTTTTTCCATTTTCCGATCGGAAAAACGTGAAAAATCGATTGGTAAATATTTTTAGGTGTGCATTTAATTTTGGTTGCCCGCTGATACAATACGTCATTATACGTGTGTGTTTTATATTGCGGCTAACGCACACACAGATCCAGCTCTTGCGGAGATCTTATGGATATATCCTATCCAAAATACAATGTATGATC
>JAQOWM010000363.1:0-30289 GCA_029041755.1 Resseliella maxima | reverse complement strand
CAAAGGTGGTAACACCTTTGACAATATGCTTATAAGATTATACGTGAGGCGGCACTGCGGTGCGTCTCCACATTGTATGTTAAATTCTTTTATTGAAATAAAGTTCAGTTCTTCACTGACAAGCAAACAAGAATAACCTTTCAAGCCGAACATTTGGTCCAATCAAATGTGGTTTTTTTTTTTTTTAATTTTTGTGCGATTGAGCGAGCCATTGGGCATGTAATGTTGAGCGATAGACACGAGTGAAATTTTTGTGCGAATTGAATTTTTCGATATTTTTTTTTTTCTGTTTTGAGCGAATCATCATTAAAAGAAAAAACGCATGATTTTTTGGTTTGGATTTCATGAAACTCATGGTTAGAGCGAACATAACCTAACATTTTGAACGCATGTAAAACGTTTTGTGCTGAATCACATGAGCCAACCAAGAACGGTTTTTTTTTTTTTTTTTTTTTTCTTTTCTCGTCTCGCTACAACAATTCAACTGAGCGAATTTCATCGATTTTTTTTTTTTTTTTTTTTTTTTTGGAATCTCAAATTTTGTGCGATTTATCTCAATTTTGTGCGATTCATAAACGGAATTTACCGTTTTTTGCTAAAAACGACATTTTCTGGGCGATTTATCTCAAATTTTGGGCGATTTATTTCAATTTTGTGCGATTTATCAACGGAATTCACCGTTTCTTCTGAAAAACGACATTTTATGGGCGATTCATCTAAAATTTTGTGCGATTCATCTCAATTTTGTGCGATTCATCGACGGAATTTACCGTTTCTGCTGAAAAACGACGTTTTCTGGGCGATTTATCTCAAATTTTGTGCGATTTATCTCAATTTTGTGCGATCTATCAACGGAATTTACCGTTTCTTTTGAAAAACGACATTTTCTGGGCGATTCATCTCAAATTTTGTGCGATTTATCTCAATTTTGTGCGATTCATCAACGGAATTCACCGTTTCTTCTGAAAACCGACAGTTTCTGGGCGATTTATCCCAAATTTTGTGCGATCTATCTCAATTTGTGCGATTTACTGGGCGATTTATCTCAAAGTTTGTGCGATTTAACAGCGAAATTGTACCGTTCTTTGCAATCAAGCATGGAGCATCGAAATATTCGTCAGATGCATGTGCACACACTTGAATTTCACCGATCCTTCGTGAATACCACTTACAAATTTAACAAGGCACCATCAGACGAATTGTTAATTAGAAAAGAGCGCATAGATGAAGCCTATGAAAAAATGACTGAGGCTCACGCCAGGCTTATAAGCCAATTAGAGGGCGATGAGCTACAAGCGGAACACCATTTTTTCGAAATATGGAATGAAGAATATGTGCAGTTGTTGGTCAAATTTAATCGCAGAATTAGAGAAGTAGAAGCAGAAGAAACGGCAGAGCGAATGGCGAAGCAAAACACAACAAACGAAAAAGAGCGAAAGAGACGATTGAATGAAGTGCCGATTTTGGAATTCAAAAGAGAGGGAGACTGGAATTGCGTTTTGTACTTTGATGGAACGCGAGAATATTTGCCACTCAATAAAAGAGCATATGTCGAAGTGTTGTCATCAGAAGAAGAAGACAAAGAAAAAGATGAAGAAAAAGAAGAAGGAAAAGACGAAGTAAAGTGTGATTCAACGCACAAAGATCACACTGTAAAATCCGAAGTTGTGAAAATTGATTTGCGCGAAAAAATCAAAGAGAAAACAGAACGAATCAAAGACATAGATCGTGAGTTAGTTCAACGAGAGAAAAGTGCGATGAAACAACAACAGCAACGAGCACAAGAGCGAGGAAAGCAGAGCGAAAATCGAAGCAAGACAATTTACTGTAACAATTGCGGCGGCAACCATAAAATGCGAGAATGCGAGCGATTTTTACGGTTATCCGTAAGCGAGCGATGGCGTCGTATAAAGGCAGTACACGTGTGCAAAAACTGTTTAATGCCAATTTTCGAGCGAGAACATCGGTGCCAAGCCGGAGCATGCAAATGTGGCCGATACCACAACTCATTGCTGTGCGGAATTTAAACAGTCATAATCAAGACATCAAACCGAGCAGTCGCAAATCAAATTACGCTGAGCGAATTTAAATTAATTAATTTTTTTTTTTCTTTCCATTTTTACATTTCAACACTTTGAAATTTTTTGATTTTCTTGGTTAAATTATTTATATTTTGCGAATTTAATTACAATTTTTGCATTTTGAGCGATTTAATTGAATTTTTTTTTTGTTTTCACATTTGAATGAAGGCACTGAAGCCCAAACCGATTAGACTATAAGTTGAATTAAATAATTAAAATTAAGCAAAAGGAAAAAAGATCCAGTATTTTATTCAAAGAAAGAGCGAATTTTTGGAATTTTTCAGCTTTGAGAGTTTATTGAATTGAGCGAAGTGAAACCGTAAGTAACGAAAGAGTCTGCACAAAGACAAGGGCGAGACAAAGGTCACCTTGAAACAACTTTGAAAATATTTAAATTGATTTTGAAACAACAGTGTATTTACTTGAGCGATTGAATCAAAGAAACAAGTGGGCAGAATTTCTCGATTGAGCGAACATTTCTTATTTTTCAAAGAATCGAGAAAAAAGGAGCGATTTTATGGAATTTTTTCCGTTTTTCAACCCGAGCGAAACAAAACTGTAAAGCAACCCAGATACAAGAACAAATAAGAGGTCATCTTTAACTGACGGTTATTTATTTGGGCGAGTTTCATGCAATTTGAAACGATAAAACGAGCAGAACTTGAGCGATAAGATAAAGTGAAACATTTTCTTTGAACGTCGCACGAATATCATCTTTTGAGCGAAAAACTAAGAATTTTTTGGACTTTCAAATTGCGATAGAAATTTTCTGAGGAAAACATGGGCGATTTAAATCGAAGAGAAACACAAAGGGCTGCTATAGCGCGAGCCAAAGCATTTGCCGATGGACCAGAATTGGCTAACATAGATTTAATTCAGTTAAAAGAGCGAGTAAGATTATTAAAGCAAGCATATGATAGATATCTAGAAGAACACATACAGATATGTGAACAAATTAATGGTCGCGAAGAAATGGAGGTACAAAATGAAGCATTGGCTGCAACCGAATCGACATATCTACACGCATTTGGAAGAATGTCCAATAGAATTGAAGCAGTAGAAATTGAACAAGAAGAGCAAATGTTTGCAAATGCCAACGAAAGAGCGAGAGAAAATAACGATAATAACGAGAATAATGAGAACAACGATGAAAGGGTGCAACCACGTGTTCGACGAAATGCAACAACGGATGTGCGATTAGAGCGATTAACAGTAAAGATTTTCAAAGGAAAGTACTCCGAATGGTGCGAATGGCGAGCAATGTATGATAGTTTGATACATAATGCAAACAATTTGGATGAAACACAAAAGTTTCATTATTTAATGAAATCACTTGAAGGTGATGCAGCGCGAGTACTTAGTGGCTGGACAGTAGTCGGAAATAATTATCAGACGGCATACGAAACATTAGTTGAAGTTTTTGATAATAAATATCGAATTATCATGGCATATTTGGATGATTGGTATCAAACACCAGTCTTTAAGCAAGAATCATACGAGAATCTACGGTTAATCATTGACAACACGAAAAGAGCGATTAGACAATTGAAAGTCATTGGGTCACCAGTAGACCATTGGGAACACATGTTGATTTACGGCATAATTGTGCGAATGCCACAAAGAACAGTGAGTGTTTGGGAAACAACTCAAGATTTGAAAGAAATGCCATCATTAAAAGAAGTTTTGGATTTTTTGGAAAAAAGAGCGCGTGGACAGTTGAATTTGTCACATACAACATTCAACGCACCGAAACAAGAAAAGCCATTTAAGGAGAATAACGGTTACGCAACGGGAAAAACAGGAAGCAATTCAAACTCAAGTGAAAGAGACTTAAAGTGCTATCACTGTAATGGATCACACACATTATTCCATTGCAAAGAATTTCAAAAGCTGAGCGTGCGAGATAGACAAAATCGTGTGCGATCATTAAATTTGTGTTTGAACTGTTTTTCACCGAATCATCGAGCGAATTCTCAGAGCTGCAAATCAGGGCCATGCAGACGCTGCAACAAGGGGCTTAAGCATAACACATGGTTATGTAATTCAGCAGTAATGACAGCTAGGGCGATTAACCTCAACGAATTGCCGGCAACAACGCCATCAACAAGCGGTGCAAGCCAAATGCAACAAACAATACCTGCAGTGCAACAACCAAGCAATGTAGCAACCTTTCAACCACATTGGGCTACAAACAACAACGGTACTAGTGCGCAAAATTTTTAATTGCGCAGAGTCATAGGTTGCCTGTATTGACTACGGCCTGCGTGAAGTTACATGACAATAAGGGATCAACCATTTTAGTGCGAGTGTTATTTGATACAGGATCCGAAGGAAACGTCATTACTGAGAAATGTGCGAATAGAGCGAAATTACCGAAAAGAAATTTATCAATAGAAGTCGAAGGCATAACAGGCAAAGAAATAATTGATTACGGAGCAGTTATAGTGAAACTTAGTGCATGGTTTGATCAGAGCGATGAAATTATTTTAGTGAAAAAATGTGTAATAATGAAAAAGTTACCAATTGCGCGAAAAGAAGAGTGTCCAGCAGATATACCAGCGTTTAGAGCGATTACAAAAGCAGATCCCAATTTTCACAAAGTAGGATACACAGACTTACTATTAGGTATCGATTCATGGGCAGATATTGTAATGAACCATTTATTATGGAGTGGTGATGGATTATGTGCGCAACTGACGCGATTTGGTTACGCAATTTTTGGAACAATCGATTCAATGCCCAAATCTTTAAAGGCATTTTCAATTGGAAGATTATCAGCGAGCGAAATAGAATCAAAACGATTAGATGAATTGCTTCAACGTTTTTGGGAAGCAGAAGAAGAGTGCGATTTCGAACAAATCTTATCAGAAGATGAACAAAGAGCAGAAGATTATTATAAAGAGACTACAACTAGAGCGATCGATGGAAGATTTATAGTAAGACTTCCACTGATTAAAGGTGCGACATTAGGCGATTCCAAGCAAATAGCATACAGAAGATTTCTCCAATTAGAGCGAAGATTAGAATATGATGCAACACTTCGAGAATTGTATCACAATGCGATGCGCGAATTATTATCGACAGAGGTTATGAGACTAGCAAACGAAAAGGAGCGATCAGAAACAGGATACTACATACCACATCACCCTGTAACGAAACGTTTTAGAGTCGTTAATGATGCAAGCTGCGCAACAACAAACGGAAAATCAGTCAACGATATTCAATTAGCTGGTCCTAATTTGCAAACAAAGTTGACAGATATAATAATGCGTTTCCGTTTCCATCAGTTTGTGCTATCAGCGGACATCAAGAAGATGTTTTTGCAAATTCGAATGAACGATGAGGATTTAAAGTTTCAAAAAATTCTCTGGCGTTTCAGTAAGAATGAGCCGCTTCAAGAATACGTGCTGCAAGCAGTCATATTTGGGATGAAATCCAGCCCATATTTAGCCGTGAAAACTATGCTATATTTAGCCGAATTATATATGAGCGATTATCCAAGAGCAGCGCAAGCAACAATCAATGAGCGATATATGGATGACTATATGTCAGGTGGAGATACAAGAGAAGACATAATCGAATTACACAAAGAATTAAGAGCGATGCTTGGAAAGGCCAAATTTGAGCTTGGCAAATGGAAAACAAATTGTCCAGAAATATTGCAACAATTGGGCGAAGAGGTAGTCAATCAAGATCAATGGATGGATTTAAAAGAAGAATCAACATCGATTTTGGGCTTAAAATGGGATCCAATGAGAGATCAGTTCAAGTTCTCGATAGAAAAGACTTGGAAAAATGAGAAACCGATTACAAAACGGACAATTTCTAGCGCGGTGGCTAAGATTTACGACCCAAGTGGATTTTTAGCGCCAATTGTAATTAGAGCGAAACATTTTTTACAGAAATTGTGGAAGTCGAAAGTGACATGGGATGAGCCACTAGATAAAGAAACGTCACAGGCATGGTTGACATTTTATACGAATTTAAGTGCGATAAATAGAGTAGAAGTACCCAGATGGATTCAAACAACAAAAGGGAGAGAGATTAGTCTCTACGGGTTCTGTGATGCATCCGAGATCGGATATTCGGCAGCAATTTATGTGCGATGTACGAGTAGCAACTTAATTTGGGGCAATTTATTAGCAGCCAAAACAAAGGTGGCACCAGTTAAAACGGTGAGCATTCCTCGATTAGAGTTATGTGGGGCGAATTTACTAGCAAAATTAATGAGAAATGTGCGAAAGAAATGCAATTTGGAATATGTTCCATACCAGTGCTATTCAGATTCAAAGATTACTCTCGCGTGGATAGCAAGTTGTCCATCGACACTAAAGACATACGTTGCAAAGAGAGTAAGCAGTATACAAGAAAAAACAGAAAAGGAGCGATGGAATTATGTCCATACGAAACAGAACCCAGCTGATATTGCTTCAAGAGGTTTGAAGCCGAGCGAATTAATTGAAAATCAATTATGGTGGAATGGTCCGCAGTTTATGTTTGAACGAGTCGAAGACAAAATGCAAGAAACACAAGAAATGTCAACGGATGAACAAGATATAGTGCAGAGCGAATATCGTCCAGTATCAAAGGGCATTATGAGTGTAAATCAGAAGCAATGGCTATCGATAAGTGAGGTACCCTTATTAGAGCGATATAGTGTGATGAAGAAAACAATGCGAGTTACAGCTTATGTTATGAAAGCTATTCCATTGCTTAAGAATTTATTTAAGAAAGTTACGAAAGGAAAAACGATGGAACAAAAGGGAACCCAAACGTTGGGAATATTAACGACAAATGAATTAAATTGTGCGACGAATTATTGGATAAAGTATACGCAATTGAAATGTTTTAGTGCAGAATTGGCAGCATTAGAGCGAAAAGATGAAATCAAATCAACAAGTAATTTGGTACGATTAAATCCCTTTGTAGATTCAAATGGAATTATGCGTGTGCGAGGGCGGTTGACAAATTTGAATGTCACATACGACGAGAAATACCCAATTATACTACCAGCAAGTTCAAGTATGACTGTGCGATTATTGGAAGAAGCTCATAAGGAGACACTTCACGGAAATTTGCAATTAATGTTGCATTATGTTAGAACGAAATATTGGATAATAGGAGCAAGAAAGGCCGCAGTTACAATAGTTAAAAGATGTATTAACTGTACGAGATATGCAAAAACAGAGCGAAACCAATTAATGAGCGATTTACCAAAAGAACGATTGACAAATTCACGACCATTTGCATATTGTGGTGTGGATTATTTTGGGCCGATTCAAGTTAAACGATATGAAGGGCGATGTAAATCAATTGATACAGGATATGCAGCAGTTTTCGTGTGCATGTCAACGAGAATGGTACACATTGAGTGTGTTTCTAATTTGACCACAGAGCGATTTTTATGGTCTTTAGCACGATTGGCATCCATTTATCAAATGCCAGCAGCATTATTGAGCGACAATGCTAAGAATTTTATTGGAGCGAATAACGAATTGTGCGATATTCGGAAGACTTGGCAATCCGAAGAAATGAACAACTGGTTGAATGGTAAAGGGATTCAATGGAAATTTGTAACACCGAGAGCACCTCATCACGGAGGAATGTGGGAATCAGCTGTCAAATCAGCGAAACATCATATGAAGCGGTTGTTGTGCAACCAGATCCTTACATTTGAGCGATATCAGACGTTATTTGCAAAAATAACAGCAGTTTTAAACAGCCGTCCACTTGTTCCATTATCAGATGAGCCGACTGATTTAAATTATTTAACACCAGCACATGCGGTGATTGGCGAGCGAACAATTCAACCATTGTCTACAGATTTGAGCGATGTACCGATGAATAAAATCAAGCAACAAAAAATTCTTGATAAAATCCAACAGGATTTTTGGAATATCTGGCGTAAAGAGTATCTTAGTACATTACAGAACAGATACAAATGGAATAAGAAAGAATGTAATATTGAGGTGGGTGATTTAGTCATTCTCAAAATTGATAATTCACCACCGGGCATTTGGCCTATTGCGCGAGTAATTGAAACTTATCCAGGAGCAGATAATTTAGTGCGATCAGTTAAGTTGAAGACACCAACTACCGAACTTGTGCGACCCATTACGAAATTAGTAAGGTTACCGAACGAAGCAACCGATTGATTAAGAACACATTGTATGAGCGAATGAATACAGTCCACGAGCGAATGAAGGAAGAACTCAAGCAGTGCGAAACGTTGATAACGGAGTTAGAAAGAAACGATTTAATTTAAGAAATGATTTGAAATTATGTATTGATTTGTAGAAATATTTTGAATTTTATATTGTGACCTCACTCCGTTCAGGGGGGGGGGAGGATGTTCAAAGGTGGTAACACCTTTGACAATATGTTTATAAGATTATACGTGAGGCGGCACTGCGGTGCGTCTCCACATTGTATGTTAAATTCTTTTATTGAAATAAAGTTCAGTTCTTCACTGACAAGCAAAAACCGGAAAGTCGACATTTTTCACATTTTAGACTGTAGCGCACCAACCGTGCTTAAGAAATTCAAAATATTTGGTGCGTTGGACTCGTGAGGGTCCATGCTAACAAAAAATATTGCACAGAAAATTGGAGTATGAAGAAAATTAAATTTTGTTGCATTGTGGAAATTTCCAAAAAGTATTTTTTCTAACTCATTGACCTTGACATACGATACGTCAGCAAATGGTTTGGTATGCATTTATTGAATTCGACAAAGTGATAAATCAAACAAACAAACAGTGGAATTAATTTACAAACAAGAACAAGATAAAGATCAGACGAAAAATCTATTTGTGGCTACATTTCAAAAATATGAAAAAAATTGGTTGATTACGATTGAACATTTTTTTTGTAACTGTGTGTGCATCGAATGAAAAAGTGAATAAAGTAACAGAAATTTCTTGTAAATGTTTACGCTCGAAAATTGGATGCAACTTCAACTAATATGTATAACATCAGTCTGCACACTATTCTGCTTCAAAACGATATAAACAAATTCTATTTAAATCTCGCAAATTTTTATAAAGAATTAACGATTGATTACAATGTCATTAAAAGTGAACAAATGCAAGTTTGAATGCTGTTTTCCGAAATCCGAACAAATTTTCGATTAAAATCGATAAATCAAAAAAAAAAAAAAAAAAATTTAAAAACAAAATGCACAAAGCAAAAGAAAAAACTAATCAAATTTTTAAAATTTTTTAGGGAAAAACTAGAAAATATCCATCAATCAAAGATTATTCAATTCGTAATAACACTGACGTCTCATTGTATCCATATCATTCCGAAAAGTTGATAGTTTTGTACATGTATGGCATTTGTGAAAAGTGACAAACGGAACGAGTAATGTTGAGTAATTTACAATTAGCAATTCAATTTGGATTTTTGGCATTTTTTCTACTCTCAGCAGTCACGCTTTACTATTTACGCAAACGAAATCAAATCAGACATGCAAGTTTTATGTCATCATTTATTTGATATTCATATTGGTATTTTTTCATGGTTTAAATTTAACCATGAGTAAGCGTCATCGAGTGGAAAGATGGTTTTTTGGTATTTTTCTAATTGCAAACTTTTTTCTCATCACATTTTGGTTTGATTGCGTTTTTTTATCCAAGATTTAAAAATAAAATAATAAAAACACGCCAATCGAATAAACATGCGGAGACTTAATATAAATAGTTTGTTTTGCTTTAGTTGTATTTTTAATTTCTCAATGAAGTGTTTTTATTATTTTATTAATATGTTTCCAATCATATTGCTTTTAAAATTGTCTGCATTGGCAGCCATTGTTTTGGCCATTGAAGTTATCGTTTATAAGTATATAACGAAATGAGATGTTCAACTATCTACTCAACGATGGCCATAAAATCATTTTATGACGATTTACATTTGATTTGAAATGCTTTAAATGTTGGAAATTTTTTGTGGGGAAACATTTTTTCTCTATGAATTTTATTTGCACAAACGAAGTAAATTGCCTAAAAGTAGGCAAAAGAAAAAGCGAAAATAAAAAAAGTTTTTCGTTAAAGCACAACTTAATCTATTCATAACTCTCTCTGCACTTAAAATGATGTCATTGTGGAATTCGACACATTGAGTTCGAAAATAAAATTCTATTATGGCAAAAATGTATTTTCTTCCATTTTTAATATGCCAGAAGAAATCGCGCATAAAACTAAATTTGACCCAGATGCGTGCTTAGCGAATTTACAAATGCGTGCTCAGCGAATTTTGCTCACTTGAAAAAAAAAACATTTTTTTTTTCGCATAATAACCATTATTTAATCAAATGACACGATTTTGTTTCTTTGTGTATTTTGTTCTATCGCATCCATGTTCACATTTTCACTTTCGTGAAATATCTGTTTTGTAATGTACACTGTATTCACCGGGGAAGAAATCAATCTAAAAATAAACACAAATTTGCACGATATAATCGAAACTATGAGCACAGGTTATGCTGTGACAACTTTATATGATGTTCACAACAGAATTTTCATAAAAAAGGCTACAAAATTACTATCATATTTCTGATATGCGATCATAGTTAAGACGGCAAAGCACCGAAACATGGTTCCCTATATAGCGAATTCTAATTTCTGAAAAGAGAATTATCTCCAATGAATATCAATTTTAGCTCGTCTTGTATCAGCAAATTTATGTTTATTTTTAGATTTATTTATTTCCTGTTTGTGTCTATAAAGAAAAAAAAAAAAAAAATAGACAGACAACCACAACGAAAATGTGAACATGAATGGACAGAGCAAAATGAACGCAGATAAAAATCGCTCATTTCATGAAATGAATTTGCATGAAAGAAAAAAAAATTATATTTCAATTTCGTAAATTTTCAACATACATTTTGTCAATTAAAAATGAAAAAATTAAAAAAAAAAAAAAAAACGAAAATGTTTCAACAAATGAGCGTTCTATCACCATATAATACTGCAGTTTATGATGAAAAAAAAAAAAAAAAAATAATTGACCCCGACGTGATTTGAACACGCAACCTTCTGATCTGGAGTCAGACGCGCTACCGTTGCGCCACGGAGTCATATGTATTTGTAGCGTAAACGGCAAATTCAACTTAAGTTTACGCTCATACATGCGGCTGAGTGTCAATGTTTCTATATCTTTTGTATAGACAACTCAATTAATGCTTTGTAATGATTCTTTAATATTTGCTTTCTTTTTGATTAAAATTAAATGTTTAGCAAAAACATCAGAATGAAGTTCAAGATAAGAACAAATACCTAATTTTTTCTTTTGTTTGAGTCTTAGTTTAATTTTTTTTTTTCCCCATAATTATTCATTTTTACGAATGCCAACTTCATAGCATTTTTGATTCAAGTAAATGTCATTGCAATTATTAATAAGCAAAAGTCATAAACATTATCATTAGCCTTTAATTAAATTAGCAGAAAAAAAAAACGTGGATATAATGACACTGAATATTTCTTCAGTATTTTAAAACTCATCAAAGCAGTGACAATTGATTTCGATATAGTCGTTTAATTAAAATAAACAAAGGATTGGGTTTGATGAAAAAATGTTTGAAAACAACAATACTGAACTGTAAAAGTGTCAATGAGTTGAAGAATTTGTTACTTTTTTTTTGCTACCGTAAAATTTCTTGCAAATAAGATGAGCGAACTGAATCACTTTGTCGTTGAATCATCAGAATGCGTCTTTTTAATTAAATTTTTCTCTTTAATGATTTCTCAATAAATTTAGATGAAAGTAAAATATTTGCACAAATAACATTCAATTATATGATAAAAATTGAGAAAAAAAGAACAAATTTATCAAACATTTAATTTTTGATAATAAACGAAATGCATTTTATTGTGAATACAAAACTGAAATTATTGATTCACATTTGTGTCTATTCCATAAAATAAAATAATTGTCTCTTTTTCATATGAAAAATCATTGGAAACAAAAGAGCAAAAAAAAAGAGAAAAAAATGAAAAAAAAAAAAAAAAAAAGAAAAAAAAAAAAATTGGTGCCAACGACACATGGTGTTCCCAGACGGTCACCCATTCAAGTACTAACCATGCTCAATGCAGCTTAACTTCAGTGATCGGACGAGAACTGGTGCTTTTTACATGATATGGTCGTTGACGAATGTATACCGTCTTTTTGCGTACACTTCACACTTACTGCAGTCGACGAATATCATACATACACTTCTTAGCACATTTGATTGAGAATCGTAGTTAAAATCAATTGAAATTAAATGGATTTCTCTAAGCTCTTATTAATTGATTAGAAATTTTAATTTATGAAATATTATCAAAAACAATTCATTCTCGTTCATTGAGTGGTTTGTCTTATTTCACATTTTTTAATGTTCAAATTCAAATCACATCTAAATGAATGTTGGCGCATAAAATTTAGAACAATATCAATACCAACTTCATCTCATTGTTCAGTTGTGCAAATGTCGCATTGAGTTTTTTTGTGCACAATGGCCGTGAACTGATGAACTGTGTTTCATTTAGTCATTAACAATTTTTGCTAAAATGGTTTGTATTTCATTGCATTGAACATCAGTTATTCTTCTTAAGTATTGACAATTTCATTACAATTAATTTTATTCATTTTGTTTGTCCAGAATAGTTCTCAGAACAAAGAAAACTGATTTTAACAGTAAGTTCATCATGTTTATGAAAATTTATTCCAATCTTCAAAATTTAAAAATTATTATTGATTTTGTTCACATTCAATATTGTTTGTCTGATTTTGTCCGAAGTGACATACTTGTAATTATCATTTTGTTTAAAATAAATTGTAAAATACAATTATTAATGGTTTTCATGCACATCATCTTCCAATTATAACTTCAGACTCTTGAATTAAAATTAGTGTAAATTAGTGGAGAATTCAATGAAAATTTAAAAAAAAAAAAAAAAAAAAAAATTTGTAAAAAAATTGCCCTTTGTTTGACTTTTTATTTGGTTATTTCTGCAATAAATTTAGTGAGGACGGAGTCTAAACATACCGACTCATACAGAACTGAGAAGTTAACTGAGAACTGGATGTCTGTGTGAATGAGAGGGAAGAGGAGATTGATAAGAAGATTGAGAAATAAGAGAGAAAAAATTACATAGAGCATTTGGTGAAAATTAGAATTCCAATGTTTAATATTTTTGTAAATTTCAGGAAGCCAAGGCTTGGCTCAAGATATTTTTTTTCATTTAGATTGAATAAAACGATTGTTTGTTCATGATTCATGAATCATGAAATTTCATTGTTTTTTGTTTTGCTTAGAAATAGTATTCCAACAAAGAAAATTCAATTTCAAATTTTCTACTGAACTGATAAATCAGAAATCAAACAATGAAACCATAGCTGTTGCTATAGCAAATGAATTTTATTTTTTCAAAGAAAGTAAAAATAAAACTAAAATGAAAACCAAAATAGTTTTTACGATTCTCTCTAAATTTATTATTAAAAAAAATTGTTAAAAAAAAAATGAAAAAAAAACTGAAAAAATATAGTGCCAACGACACATGGTGTTCCCAGACGGTCACCCATTCAAGTACTAACCATGCTCAATGCAGCTTAACTTCAGTGATCGGACGAGAACTGGTGCTTTTTACATGATATGGTCGTTGACGAATGTATACCGTCTTTTTACGTACACTTTGTTCTCAATTCAGTCGTCCATTCACACAGTAATAACAATGTCAGTGTATTATGGAATATACAAACGTAGAAAAAAAAAAATGACGCAATAACAAGTGTTTCAACCGCTTATCTTCATTCCCACGTTATCAGTGTACTTCATATTCGTGTTTGTTTCGTTTGTTAAAATTATTTTTATTTCTTAACGTTTTAAATGAATTTCTCATTTGCATATTTTGTATTAGACACAAGTTATTTGCTAGATCGACACAAATGTTATTTCTTTTTAAATTATACATCAAACAGTCATCAACTAATTTCTCAATAAAATTTAGTATTTGGTAATTTTTTTATTTTAATATCATGATATGAAACAAGTAAAATTAACATTTGATATCATTTTAATTCAATTTTAGTACATAAATGTAAACAAATTGCCACTGATTAAGAAGTCATTTGGAATAAAAAAAAAACAAGACCCAAGACCCCCATTGAAGAAAACCATGAATATTAATGAACAAATTGCAATTGATGGAGAGCCATTGTCTAAATGTTTCATTCTGAATTTCGATTGTTGGGAAGAAATATTCAAATATTTATCATTATTTGATGTACATTCTGTGGCTAAAACATGCACACAATTGCAAGAAATTGCTGGAAAATATTTTCAACAAAAATACAGGAATATTCAAGTTGATGTGCGAAAGGATGGAATTTATATAAAAGGAAAACAAGTCAATGGCTTCAGTCAATTTGTTGATAATTTTTATATAATTTGCCGTGAAATAAAAGCATTCGAATTCATTAAATCACAGTGCAACAAAGATATAAAGCAAATTTATTTCTTTTTTGCGATATTGGATGCAACAAAGCTTGACTACATGAAACAGTCTCTGCATAAAGTTGAATGTATTAAAATGTTTGGCTTAGAAAATGACATCAGTATCAACATTTATGATGATTTTCTTAAATTATGTCAAAATTTGAAACGTCTTGAAATGCGTTATGTGAAAATTCAAAACGATTGGCTTCTGCAGAAATTTCCAAAACTTGATTATTTTGCTTGTTTTGGTTATAATTTCAAAATCAATGAACTTGTCACATTTTTTCAATTAAATCCAAACATTAAAACCATTGAAATTGACACACAAACGCTTGAATACAATTGGCATGCATTCACCGAATGCCATTTGAAATTAGATGAATTCAAATTATGTATTAATTCAATTGAATCGATTCATGTGATAATTGAATATTTAAAACAACTTTATGCGAGAGGATTTTACAAACGGCTCTATGTAGAAAATAATGACGAAACATTAATTACCAATGCAAATTCATTTCCAGCCCTTTTTGGTGCGAAACTTTACAATAGACCGGACTTATCTTTATTGGTTATGCTAAGTGAACTTCAAATACGTGGCGGTAACATCAGTCTTGACGAATCCAATTTATTAGCAAAGAATCTTATCAACTTGAAATATTTTCGTGTGATCCTTGCTGAATTTGATAATATTCTACCATTCATTCGTTATTCAGTTCAATTACGAGAAATTCATGTGCAACATCTTCGTCATATTCCTAATGGATTTCTTGATTTACAGATGTTGAATAAAGAGCGCATAAAATTGATTGGCGCACAAAAGTTGACAATTTACATTGAAGAAGAGATTTTTCTGTCAACAAAGTGGGCGAACAGAGACATCGATTATGGTTTAATTAAAGTTGACAGAGAAATTAAGTATCGACAACTATAGCTTTTTTTTGTTATTGTTATTTGTAAGATAATAAATAAAACAAAATGTAATCAAACTTCATGCGAATGAATTTTAAAAGTGACTTTCTTTTTTTTCTACACAATAACGATTTCGAATCGAATTGTTTGAATTATTCGATTTTATTGAACATGTGAATTTTTCATCAGATCGAATTAGTATAATAACTAATGGATTCTAAATTACTAATGACTTATTTGTAATGAGTTACTCTTGTCTCTATCTTCACTACTGATGCTAGGACAATTTGAATTCAAGTCCGGTCAAAAACAAGTATCGAAATGTTGGCCAAAACTCTTAATAAATTGAATTTTCCCGTCTAATTTTTTTTTTTTTTCGACTTGTTCTATTCGATATTCAGCACAATTGCGAAATATTCATGTTCACAATCTGTGTGATGTTCTGAATGGTTTTATCCTAGGGGGAAATGACTCTTGCAAATCTTTTCAAAATTTTAGAGAAATCGAAACATTTTCACGAATCTTACGAGTCTTACGAATCTTCATTTACATGTGAAATTGACAAAGAGATTTACAATTGCGAGCGTATCTATGCGCATCTTTTTAACACATAATCAAATGCGAATCCTTGTGAATCTTTTATTTATTTTCAAGTATAATACGCGAATCTTTAAACTTTTGATCATATTTTTGCAAATAAATTGGGATTCAGTGCGAGTCATTTCCCCCTAGGTTTTATCGACTTGAAAATTTTGAACAAAAAACGCATGAAATTAAATGCCGCACGTAAATTTGTAATTGCCATTGATCAAGAGATTTTCTATGCCAAAAAAATTAATAGTAATACCAAGTAATACCATTCCTGAAAAGTAATACTTTGGATTGATTCGCCCCTAGCGTTGTATAGTATTCGCTGTTGCCATTGTAATGTATAATATTCAAGTAGAAACAGAAAACATGCAGTAAACAACTGTTTTTAGCTTGTGGTCATGAACACATCATTTGTGTGTTTCATATTCATGTTTGTTTTGTTCGTCAATTTTTGTTTCAAGCTATTTTAATTCCATGAAAACAGTTCATTTTCCATATGAATTATTTTGAAGAAAAAATAAAATCGATTTATAATTTTTCTATTCACATATCTATCTACCTTATATCATCAATTGAAACTTGCAAATGGGAATATTCAAGTTTAGTTTCATTTGTTGAAATTGTCATTTGTATATTATGTGTTTGACTGATTGCTCAAAACTTATTATTTTGTCAAGTATCATTTTCGCTTATATTGAAAAGCGTAAAATAGCTAAAAGTATTGATTATCAACGAATTTCACAATAAATGTTTGTATTACTTTTTTTATTCTTTATTTTTTCTCGATATCATCACTTGTAACTAGTAGAATTAACATTCATTCAACATTTATATTTTTTTTATTTAGTAACTCGTTTCGAAAGCACTGTAGACAAATTTTCATTGAGTTAGAAATTGTACACGTTATTTAGAATCGAAAAAAAATACCAAAAAAAAAAAAAAAAAAAAAATTGAAGAAATCATGAATATTAGTGAACGAAAAAATCGAATTGCAGTTGATGAAATTGATCATCGTGAGCCACCACCGCCAAAGTGTTTCATTCTGGATCCGGATTGTTGGGAAGAAATATTCGAATGGTTGTCGATATATGAGGTGCATGCAGTGGGCGAAACTTGTACACGATTGCAACCCGTTGCTGGTAACTATTTTCAGCAAAAGTATAGACATTTGCAAGTTGATGTGCGAAAAGATGGAATTTATGTGAAAGGGAAACGTGTCAATGGTTTCAGTCAATTTATTGAAAATATTTACATCAGCGGCAATGACATAAAATCATTTGAATACATTAAATCACATTGTAGCAAAACGGTAAACCAAATTTCTTTTCATGATATGATATTGGATGCAGTAAAAATTGCGTGCATCAGTGAATGTTTGAAAAATGTAAAATGTATTGAAATTACTGACATTGGAATTGATATTAATGTGAATATTTATGATGATTTTTTTAAATTGTGTCCAAATTTAAAGCGCCTTAAATTGCGTTATGTTGACATAACAAACAAATGGCTTTTACAAAAATATCCAAAACTTGAATATTTCGTTTGTTATGAATTTGATGACATTATTGGAAACAATGAACTTGAAACTTTTTTCAAATTAAATCCAAACATAAAAACCTTTAAAACTGGATCGAATTTACTTCGACTTCATTTTCAAACATTTGCAAATAGTAATTTGAAATTAGCTGAATTTAAGCTTTGGATTAATTCAAATGATTCTATTATTGTTATAAAGGAATATTTAATACAACTTTATGCAAAAGGATTTTACAAACGGCTTTATTTGGTAAACAATGATGATACATTAATTCCGCATGCAAATTCATTTCCAGCGCTTTTTGGTGCGATGCTTTGCAACAGTTCGGATGTATCTTCGTTGATTATGCTAAATAAACTTGAACTTCATACAGATGGTTACATTTGTCTTGATGATACCGATTTGTTAGCTATGAAACTTATTAATTTAAAAGAACTTCGTGCGATTCTAGCAGAATTTGATAATATTTTACCATTCATTCGTTATTCAGTTCAATTACGAGAAATTCATGTGGAACATCTTTGTAGTATTCCAAATGGATTTCTAGATTTAAAAGCATTGAATAAAGAACGCATGAAATTGTTTGGCGCACAAAAGTTGACAATTTACGTTCAACAAGAGGTATTTTTGGCAACAAAATGGGCAAACACAAACACAGATTATGGTTTGATTAGAGTGGACATAGAAATCAAGTTTAGTCATCTATAGATTTCTTTGTTGTTGTTTTTTTATAAAAAAAAAAAACTTCAATATTTCCTTCTTACAAAATGACTAAAACTATCTTAAAAGTCGAAGAAACTCAATGATAATCGAAAAAATCACAATTAATTTTATCTAATAAATTATCCAAAAAGGAATTTTAAGCAAAATAAAAGTAGACAAAATCAGTTATACAAAATATTTTAATTACATCAAAGAAATTCTAATCATTTTGTTAAAAATAAAAGAAATTTCAATAAAAAACATTCATGCTTCTGTAGTTTTACAATAATTTTTATTTTATTTTATTTTATTTTTTTTTTTTTTTTTTTTTTTTTGTATTTTTTTGATGGAAATTGATATTGTTGAATAAAAATTCAAATTTTCAAAGCTGGAAATCAAATAAAAATTAGCAAAAAGACACCTTAATAGCCACAAGATGTATTAGTTTTACAATTATTATAATGACTCATCGGAATAATCGAAAGATCTATTTTATGTGATCTAGAGGCGTACAAATGAAGTGCAAGTGTCAACGGGGCTTTCCGTTTTGTGTGCACCTCACTTCAATGTGAACTTTTTTTTCCATTTTAATAAAATTTTCAAAAAAAAAAAAAAAAAAATGGAACTCTCCTTCCAGTTCAATGTTTATAAATTCCGTTTTAAATTCTACAAAACACTTGTTTCTGTATCGAATTTTACCTTTTATGCAAAACAAAAGAAAAACAAAATGTCGCTATAAAAAATTATTTTTTTTATAAACAACAGCAAGAACGAGTCTACTGTCAAAATTTGAAACACACACATACATATACATATTTGTGTGTTTTATAAAATAATTCTAAGAGGATCAACAAATAAAATATGCATTACGAAATCATTTGGCTATGAAACATATTTATTTGTAATTCATTACATCACATTTTCCTTTGTAATATTCAAAAATACAACGCAATTTTAATAAAATATTATTAATGATAAAATTCGTATCCAATTGAGAATTTCCAATGGTGAAAGCATCATCAACATCGCATGAGAAAGTGATTTTGACAGAACTTGTTAATGTGTTAGTGTTGTGTACAATGTAAAAATGACTGAAAAATGACAGTAGGAAAAAAAAAAACGTGATGAGTCTCGTCGTTCTTTGTGTTTGATGTGAATGTAACAAAAAAATATCTGAGCGACAAAAAAACGCCCAAAAGTGCACTATCCAAACCGAATGAAATGTTGAAAATTCGCTTGAATATATTTGAACATTTTTGAAACGTTATTCACTTCACTTTAAACAATTTTGATATTTCAAACACAATCAACTGATTAGAGTTCAGGGATACTGATTTATGCTCGTATTTGTCATTCAACTGTATTCACCGATCTCACTGTAACTAATGTGTAATATTTCATGGGCGTACAGTAACAACAGTTTTACGCTTGTGCTCATGCATGCGGTATGTGTGTGTGTTTCATATTCATGTTTGTTTTGTTTGTTGATTTTTGTTTTTTATTCCATTTTCCACGAAAAACACTCCAAAATTGATATTTTTTCAAATGAAGTCTTTTGAAGGGACAATGAATAGATTTCTATTTTTTCTATTATTTTTTGTCATGTGCAAGTGTTTCATGTTCATTCAAAAATTTCTGATAGCATTTATTGCACTGGAACGGCAATTGATCATGATGTTTCATCAAATGTTACATTGAGATTAATTTGTTGAACAAATCTTTTTTCGCGGATTCGACATTTGAATGGCTTATGATTGGTGTGTTTCGCTTGAATGTGTCGCTTTAAATCAAATTTGTAAAAACTTCGATATGAGCAGAGATAGCATTCAAATCGAGTACGTTTGAAATGCTTTTCATGTGCCTGTTTTGTTCCTTCTTCATCAAATCGTTGACCACAACGGTCACAATTGAATGGAAGTCCATCGGCATGAGTTCGCAAATGTATTTTCAACTGATAATTTCTTCTAAATGATTTTGGGCATTCGAATGGCTTTTCACTACTGTGAATCCGCATATGCATTTCCAAACTGTATTTGTGTACAGTTTTGGAATTGCACAAATCACATTCGAATCGGTGTTTTGTACACATTCCTTCATGATTTAAAAACATTGACGCCACCTATACGATTTATCAATGTATACTGTCTACACCAACGGAAACGACAAAACGATACGATTTGTCGTTTGCATTCCGTAACGGTGTATGTGCAATTCAGTGTATATATGATAGAGATCGCTTGAAATGTAACGTCGCACGATTTAGGCCGTAGTAAATTAATCAATCGTTGATATACTTGCTATACGGCATAAAAGTCCACTATGTGAACACTTACAATTTTGTTTGATATTCATTTAAATTCACACTCGTAGAGATGGCGTAAGAAACGATAATTTCTTTCGCTAAATCGACTTCGTGAGAGCACAAAAATCGAAATAATGAAAAATCCTAATATTAGAATTGTGATGATTTTTGTTATTTTAATCAATTTAATTTAGAAATTTGTTGCTTCAAAGCAACCAAACATTGAAAAAAGTGAAAAAAAAACGGAAATGTCTTTGTAAAAATTGATGATGCAATTATGTGATGTTGAATGAAATGGAATTTTTCTTAACCAAATGTGTCTGCACGACTCAAAATACATTTCTTTAGTGTTGAAAATATTAAATTCATTTATTTAAATCAAAAATCTCTTTTAATACTTAATTTGAAAAAGATTTTTTTCGAAATTCTCTCAGAAATTCTATTTATCGTGTTGCTTCAGCAAGTGAATATTTCTATTTGACAGTATGCACTATGCAATGCTGTGCCAAAACCACGAATGTTAGCATTGCATGTTCAGAATACAAATTTACAAGAAAAACAATCACGAACACAAAACACGTGAGCATTTACGCCGTTCTCCGTCGACATAGTGACAGAATTGTATTCAATTTATGAAATAGGATTGATGTTTTCCGTTTATTTCAGAAATAACATTCAATTCTAATACATAAAAGAGTTTTAATATACATTTATGTACAAATTTTGTCTTTCATCGCTTTACAATTCGAATTTTAAATGTTTTGACAAGTGTTTTGTCTCTTTAATTTTATTTTCACAAAAATGTCACATTCAAATTCTTCTTCAAAGAAACACAATATCGAGCTTGAGATATCGCCGTTTGTTCCATTGAGAATATAAATTGCAAAACACAAGTGTTTAAGCTTGGAATATGTCAGAAACAAGAGCACTATTTCTGTTTAGATCTTTTGAATTTTTAAATTTTTTTATTTATTCTCAATGTAAGGTTTTGGTCAAATTGAACATTTTAAATGATTTTATTGTGTTGTATTTGTTTGATCTGATTCTGCGCGTCTTAAAATTCTAGCCACTTTCTGAAAACCATTTTCAAGAGCAATATCACGCGCTGTCTTACCGGAACTATCCGTTGTTCTGATGTCTGCACCTTTTTCAATCAGAAGTTTCACCATATCACCATAGCCTAAACAGATAAAGAATCGTCATAATTTATGAAAATTATGAATTTCAATGAATTTGTATGTTCAATCAAAAATTGGACGCTTGAAAATGAGCTAGTTTGTTCTTTTGGAGAGAAAAGAACGTTATTTTTCCCATAAAATGGATGGAATTTTCTCGACAATTACAAACAAAGAAATGTTTTACCTTTTAGAGCAGCATTTGTGAGCGGAGTATACCCACCAAAGCCTCGTACATTAATTTTGGCACCATTTTCAATAAGAATTGCTACAGTTCCTTGATGATCTACATACAAATATTTGAAAATTATTTTTTCGATCAAAGCGGCCAATGAACTTCGCGGCCAATGAGAGATGCACATTTTAAATCGATAAAGTTAGTTCATCGAAAGCAACTTGGAATGTTCCCTTGACAAATTAAATTATTTTCTTGATTTGAATAGCAAATCTATGATTCGCGCAGCATTGAGAATGTTTATGAAGGAAAAAAATGGGATTTACTTAGTGTCACAGCAATTTGCAATGGCGTCCATCGATGTTTACTAAATGCATTTACATTGGCACGATTTTGAATGAGTACTTTGATCACATCTTCTGAATTTGCACCTATATTTTGCATGAAAAAACAAAACATATTCTCGATAAACTCACATACAGAATGATAATTAAATGTGACATTTTTTGCAGAGATTACAAAAATAAAAAAATTACCATCAATCGCGACATGAAGTGGCGTGTATTCTTCCCAATCCTTTGCATTGACATTTGCTCTGTACTCAATGAGTAATTTCACTATGTCTAATCTCCCTGTGAATAAAAAAAAAAATTTAAATGAAGATTTGCATGAAATGGTTTAATGGCCCAGTACATCTGGATGATGCTCGTAATACCTTCGCTTGAGGCAACATGAAGTGGTGTTTTCCGCGTGTAATATACTTTGGGATTTACGTTGACACCATGTTTTAAAAATTCTCTAACAGCATTCGTATTACCTAAAATTGATTTTCTTTCAATGAAATTGGAAAAACGAGAAAGAAATTGCATGCAAATCATTAGATTGAAAGTCCACAATAAGATACCAGCACGAGTAGCAATATGAAGAGGCGTGTCTTGCATATATTTATTTTCCATTTTTAATCCATTTTCAAACAGAACTCGAATAATTTCCACATTATCTGATTGATTTAATGAAACAAAACCATAGAATTGTACCGAAAAAATCGTTTTAAATTGTGTTTTTCCCTCATTGGAAAGATATCTTTTTATGATTCACCTTGTTCAGCTGCTTTTTTAAACAGTTCAATAGATTCGGGAAAATCCGTTACGAAACACATTTTAAGCATTATTTTTGTAACATTAACATTACCTAAATTCATTTAAAATCATATCAAAAATGGTTTTCTTTCAATTACGAAATCGTTTAATTCGTATTTAATTGTGAGCAATTGTGAAAAAAAAAAAATACTCACAAACTTGTATAGATGTTTTAATTGCTTGAATATCATGCCGTTCCCAATTTTGTTGTGGAATACTATTTACTTTAATACCTTTTTCTGATAGCGCATGAATGGTTTTTTGACTACCTGAATTCAATAAAAATTAAACAACATTTTTTTTTTTCGTTCGTTTGAAACTGATACTTTCAGTACGAACGCATTGGTTTTTATGGAAATTTGAGTTTCGTTTGAGATAAATTTAAAATATTTTCATACCATCACGTGTAATACATTCAAATATATGATTGGTATACCATCCGTAGTCAATATTGCTAACATCTGCATTATATTCAATTAGGGTGGCTGCAATTTCCCTTTGTCCTGATGGTCAAAATTAAAATGTCCAATGAGAATTTGTAATAAAAGTGTATGCAATATGTATTACCTTTATTCATAGCCAGAAATAGTGGTGAATTCGAATTATTATCCAATATATTCACATTTGCACCGTTGCTTAATAACATTTCAACAATATTCTGTACATCGAAATTTTTGCCTAAAAAATGTACATTCAAAAGGATATTTTTTTTTTGAATTTCCGATAAAAATATTCAGTTAATTATCGTGATGCACCATTCAACCTTGTTCAATCGCAATATGGAGAGGAGTTTTTCCTTCGATATTTTTCACATCAATATTGGCTCCATGATTTATCAAGATTCGGACAATATTCTCGTCATCTAAAATTGAAAAATTTAAATATTTTCTTCAAAATTCCAAAAAATCACATCACTTACTGTTTTCGACAGCTTTCATAAGCACTGTTTCATTGTATTTGTTTCTAGTCTCTATATCAGCTCCGTGTTCCAATAAAATTTCCGTAATTATTGTTCTGCCTAAATTGATTTTTTTTTTTTTAATTAATCATGTTTGATATCAATCAAGAATTTGTAAAATACCATGCAAAACAGCAATTTGTAGCGGTGTATATCCATTTTTGTCTTTGGTATCTACTATTGCACCATATTCTAACAGTATCCTTACGATTGATTCCCATTCAGTGGCTGCAGCCATGTGAAGTGGTGACCAACCATTTATGTCTTGAACATTCAAACTTGCATTGTTTTTTATTAATGCAACGACCAACTGCATATTTTCTAGATTTTTTTTTTTTTTTTTTTTTTGCACGAGCAAGTTTTGGTTTAAAAAATCAAGAATGATAAGTTTTGGTTTAAAAAACGTTTTGTTTTTTTTTAAAAAAAAAGACGTAGTATGTCGTGTTTTCATGTCAAGGAGTTCGAGTTAAAAAAAATGAAGAAATAAGAGATGTTTTGAATACAGTAAGTAAAATTCATATCAATTCGAAGAAAAGCCAAAATGACACGACATGAATGACACTTTGATCAATACAAAAACAATACTTTCGATTATAAATTTAAAATATATTACCATCTTTTATGGCTGAATACAGAGGTAAATGTCCAAGCCAAATTGATTTTTGATTCACTGTTGTATCGTCAAGGCCAGGTACGGTGTGAGCGGGAAATGAAATTTGAAACGTGTGACTTTGATGATTTTCTTCATTATTTTGCACTGTTACTTGTCGTAAAGTTTGCACATCAATCCAATCGTTATAAATAAATCTTTAGAATTCATCATATGTTTAATCATCGATTTTTCTCTAAATTCATTCAAATTCTCACCTATTTTCACCTAATGGATTACTATCTACAAATGACAAATTGAGATTTATCAGAAATAAATTTTCGACTTTTTTCTTTCTCACATTTGAACTGAAAATGTGCCAAGCTCGCTGATACGAATATATATTCTGAGGAAATTCTTTAATAAAATTTCAACGGTTGAACATTTCAACTTAATTTACCAAACATTGAGTAGAGAGAGCTCACCTGCCAAAATCGCTGCTAACAAAGAATAAACCAACAAATAAACGACGTTGAAATTCATTTTAAAATAATTTTAATAACAATTCACGAGCGGTGAGCAGATACAAGCAACTCAAAATACAGACTGAAATATCAAAATTATTCGGTAGAAGTGTATTTATTATTGCGATTTCTATTTCCATATCGTTTTCTTATCAAAATACACAACAGGTCAAGTTTAACTGTGAAAAAATTAATTAAATTTAGCATAATCAGAGTTTTGAGCCTCAATCACTATCATTGAGCCAGACAAAATTTTGAATTTCAAATTAAATAAAGAAAAAAAAAAACAAAATAAAACATAAAAGACTTTGATATAAGATTGCAATTGTTTATTTCACGTTCAGTCTATTTACCGTCACTGTTTAGCGTGTTGTTTCGCCAAGCGAATATTCCATTGTGAGAATGTAGACTGTACTAATTACAAAAATTGTAGTTGAAAATGTACATTCATGTGATGCTGATAAATGTGAAAATGTTTCTTTGTAAGTGAATTACTTTGCCCTGTCAACAGGATGAAGTTAGTCAAAAAATTGTGCTAAACTGTTTTTTGAAAAAAAAAAATTTTTTTCATTCTGAACGACTTCTCACATTTACAGCAAAGGGAGATTAAGCAAGAACTGTCACATAACAGCGCCTTTACTGAAAACTCAAGCAATACCGTGTCTGTGTACACCGTTGTGTTTTATTGGGTGTATGCAAAGAAAATGTCGATTTTTTCGGTGAAAAGAAAATTTTATTTCATAACTAAATGAATGAGCACTTCAACCAATGTATTCTCCATCGTTAGCTATGACTTCACGCCATCTTTCAGGAAGTTTGTGGATTCCGCGTCGAAAGAATTCCTTATCTTTTGCAGCTATCCAGTCAGCGACCCATTTTTGTATTTCTTCAAAGTTTTTAAAGCGTACATCGGCCAGGTCAATTTGCATCGATCGAAACAAATAGTAGTCCGAAGGGGCAAGGTGTGGAGAGTACGCGGGTTGATCAAGCTGTTCCCAACCGAAGTGTTCATTCTTTTTTTTAACGATCTTTGCACGATGTGGCTTGGCATTATCATCGTGAAAAAAAACTTTGTCTTGTTTAGTCGCTATTCGTGGATGTTTCACCTTCAATGCTTGCTCCATTTTGATCAATTGTTGTTCGTAGCACTTACCATCAACCGTTTGGCCAGGTTTCAGTAGCTCATAATACACGACACCTTCCTGATCCCACCAAATGCACAGCATAATCTTCTGGCAATGAATTTCTCGTTTTGACTGCGAAGGTACTGGTTGGCCTGAATCAACATACGCTGCTTTACGCTTGGGATTGTCGTAATAGATCCATTTTTCATCGCCAAGTCAAAATCACCACTTTTGAATCTCGCAAACCATCGTTCACAAGTTTTTTGAGTTGAAGCATGTTCACCGTAAGCTTCTACTAACAAACGATAACTTTCAGCAGAGGTTTTCTTCAAATGAAAGAAGGTTATTAAAGTTCCCCGCAAAACCACTTTTTCAGGCACGAATTTCGACATTTTTGACGCATTTTGACAGACAAAAAAATAGAAAATGGCCGTGGTGTGCTTCGATGCACACAACGCTAGTTACGCCATCTGTTATCTAAATCAACATTTCTTTTGCATACACCCAATAGTATGAGTACGATTGTATGGCAATAAGCCTTTAGTTCCAAAATATACTACAGCAAACATAAGTGGCGCTACTTATGCGATCAAATGTTAAAATGTATTGTATTCAATGTGTCAAAATCAGCCATTGATTTACAGTGCAAGATATTTATATTTTTCTCAGCAACGAAAGAATCATGTGGCTGAATTGCCATTCGTTTGTCATTTTCTTTCTCCTCTTGAGGTGCGTTTTCCTCACGAAGAGACGACAAAACTCATTTTGTAAGGTTTTTACATTCAAGAGAAAGAGATGCAAATACATACTTGTATATGGACGAGGGTCTGCAAATCGAAACCACATGAAATTTTTTTTTTCGAAAATTCCCTCCAATTGCTTCGTATTGCGTTAGTCAATACTCAATACTATCGGGTAATACTTATGTCAAACTTGAATCCCGTTTACTGTTTGAAATTTCGCAACACATTTACTTGGTGTTCGTGAGAAGCAAACATGGCTAAAACGGCAGAGCCGGCAAAGAAGGTAAAAATTATTATTTTTTCGCAATTAAATTGATGCAATTTCGATTGTTTTCGATAAATAATATTTCAAATTGTGTAGTTACAGAAATAGTTTGATTTTAAATTATTTCCGTATAGATTTTTTTTGTGAGTCAAATTGTACCTAAAATTTTGGTGACGTTACCGACAATATTTTAGAAAAAGTTTTTTGGAGCAAAATTATTAGAAGATAAAATCAAACGAGTTTACTTTTCTTTGAGTATTTTTAGTCTAGTTTTTGAATCAATAATGAAAATATACAAATATTGCATTTGTCATTGTGAAATAAACGAAAAAAAAATTTGTAACGTTACCGACTTTTTTGTCACAAAATCAAGTGTTTAATTATTCGATATTTGAATTCACAGAAAATACTCAGCAAGGCTGAAAGGGACAAAAGATATATTGAAAAGTTGAAATCAAACAATAAATATGATGAACATAAAAAGAAAAAGGCCGATGCAATGAAAAAGTTGCGTGCAAAGAAGAAGGAAGATGAAAAAAAAATGTCGCCTATACAATTGCAAAGCGTCATCACACAACGTCGTAAAGCGGGACGTGATCGTACAAGAAATTACAGACTGCAAGCACAAACATGTACAACAACGCAAAATCATCATCAAAGTGAAACAAATCGAATTATTAGTTTGAATGATGTTGTGTCCGAAAGTTACAGATGCAGTCAAACACTTGGAAAAGCCGTAAAAAAGGTCTCGAATGCGTTTCCCACTTCACCACGCAAAAAGACAGCAATTTTGGCGCATATTGTTACAAATTTGAATGAATGTGAAAAAAAAACATTAGTTAATGTAGTGACAAAACCCAATTTTAAAAAGACATCAGTTGCAACTCAAATGAATGTGGATATTCGGTCATTTTTTCAACGTGATGATATCTCTCGTGTTTCACCCAAAACTAAAGATGTAAAGAAGTATAAATGTCCAGATACAGGGGAGGAATTGCTGTTTCCAACAAGACATATGACATTATCCATGAAAGAAGCATATGCATTGTTTGTTGAGGAAAGAACAAATGAAGTAATTGGTGTGTGCACAAAACAATTTGCCAAAGAAAGATTTTTGTTTTTATTTTCTATATTACTATATTGGATGTGTAATTTATTTTTTAATTTCATTCTTAGATTACTGTAGTCTCAGCCATTTCAAAAGACAACGCCCGGAACACGTTAAGCCGATAAATGATTTACCACACAACACATGCATGTGTACATATCATGCTAATTTCATTGAAGCCGTTGCTTCCTTACATAAGATTGTTCCGAATTTACCCAGCTACGGTGATGGTTTTGTGTGCCAATTTTTATGTCAAAGTTCATCAATTGACTGTTGGCTTGGCAAATGTGCTGAATGTTCCGGTATTTCTATTGACGAGCTAAAAAATTCAGTTGGTGAAACTCCTCTCAATTCAAATGTTTCATGGATGGTATGGAAAAAAAATTTATTGTAATAAATTAAAAATTTATTTTTTACAATACATTCGAAGCGGGTTGAAAAACAAAAAGAAAATGGAACACTCTCCGATCTCATTTCACACATAGCTGCAATATCACCACATTTTTTGAAACATAGTTTTATAAAGCGTGAGCAAGCAGATACATTTAATAAACATGATATTCCACGGGCAATACATTTGGAATATGCTCTTGAGGGTTTGCTACAAATGGATTTTGCAGAAAATTTTGTATGTGAAGCACAGGATGAAGTCCAAAGCGCTCATTGGAATCAACGCCAATTAACGTTATTCACGACTGGATTCTATTATAATGAAATATTTCAGTCCAAAGCATTTGTTTCAAATAATTTCAAACATACAAAAGAAACTATCATTCCATACTTGCACAAATTAATATCTGATTTGCCGAGTTCAGTGAAGATTTTGAAGATTTGGACCGACGGTCCATCATCACAATTCAAAAATAAATATATCGTTGCAATGATTTCATGTTTACAAGAAAAGTTTGGTATACAAATTGTGTGGAATTATTTTGCTACGTCACATGGAAAGGGATGTGTGGATGGAATTGGAGCGACCGTTAAAACGATAGTACGAAAACATATCAAAGCACGCGATTGCATCGTAAACAATGCATCCGATTTTGTTAAAGCGTTCAAGTTGACCCCGTCCAAAATAATACTTGAAGAATTTTCCGAGGAGGTATTTGTTGCAATAAATACCGCTTTAGACTCAAATGGAACATTTTCAAAAGCCAAAGATATTCGTGATATTTCGTCGGCACATCAAATCAAAGTCGTTAATGGAAATACATTTACTTACACAACTTCCAAGCAAGGATACAATTAAATTTGTTCTCATTTTGTGATGCTTTTTTCTTTAAAAAAATCTATTTAACTATTTTAGATTCATAAGTCTATTGACAAAAAAATATGACTGATATTTTTATAACAGTTTAAGCAAAAACCAAATTTAATAAATATTGACTGATTTGAAGTAGTTTTGTGTTGTTTTTCAGTTATATTTGTTCACTACAAAATAACAAAAAGAAATCTTCATTTAGATATTCGAGTATGTAACGTGACCGACTTTTTCTGTGACGTTACCGACTTTACGTTTATGTCTGTGCATGTTATCAAATACAATTTTTCCGCTCATTCACAATTTGAATAATTTATTTCATCCTTCTTCTTTGATATAGTGAATGTGAGAACAATAGTTCATTTTCAGATTCGCTAATTTTATCGAAAATGTATAGTGACCTCCAAACTCACTTCCAAAATTATGTGACGTTACCGTCGAGCTAAAAATGCGCATATCTCTTATGAAACAAATGATGTTGCTTAATATTGTTTATATGAAATATTAGTCTTTACGAGCTTTTTCATATGCAATTAAGAAATTAATTGATTCGATTTTTTTTTCTGAGGTATGAAGAAAAAACGGCGTACGAATGTGACGTTACCGACGTGACCCACGTCCATATA
>JAQOWM010000846.1:0-18514 GCA_029041755.1 Resseliella maxima | reverse complement strand
ATTTCAAAAAATTTGGAAAAAAAACAATTAAAAAGAGGAGAAAAGAAGAATTCAATGATGGACACAATTTTTGATACATCAACAAATATGCGATAAAAAACAACTTTCGCAAAAACACAAAAAAAAAATAACTAAACGAATATAACTAGCAAACGATTATTCAATTTCAAACGACCCCTTACCATTCAAATAGCCAAAAAAAGTCAACAAAATAATTGCGATTATTTCGCGAAATTTCACGTTTGGTTCTTCTGTTGTTGTTGTTTTCATTACATGAATTTTAAAAATAGATCAGAGAAAAACTTAGCTGACTAATTAGCTGAAGCATATTTTCAAACAAAAGAGCGAAACTAAATTATGCAAAAGTGATAACAATCGCAAATGATTCCAAACACAATTTTCAACGCAAATTTCGTTTAACTTTTGCTCATTCACGCTGAGTTTGTTTTTTTTTCTCATTTCAATCAAATCGCATTAATTTGACAAAAGTACTCATTTGATCGAACATCATTAATGCATGTTAAATGTTTGTAACCGAAAAAAAAGTGTTAAATTCAAACTGAAACATTTCTGAAAGGATCTGGAGCAACGAATTAAGCGGAAATTTAAAACACGAAAAGAATTAAAAAAAAAAGAAACGAAAAATTGTGACCGGCAAGGAAGTTGAATATCAAGTGAAAAGTCAAATTATAACGAAAAATTCTTAATCGAAAAAGTGTTTTTTTATTTGTTTTCGCATTAAAAAGCCGGTCAATAAAAGTCGAAATCATCCAACAACAAAAAATCAAAACAAAAAAACAACTTGAATTAGCAAAAAACTTAAAACAATAACATCAGCAGCAGCAGCAGCAGCAGCAATAGCAGCGAAGAAAAAAAAAAGAATAGCAACATAGAGCGAATCAAGTTTATGTGACTGGATCTGTTTAAGTCAAGGTCGACGAAATTCAAAACGAAACACAACACAAAATCTTTGCTCAACGAAAATCAAAGTAAGTATTAGTTTTCAATTTTTGTCATTTGAAGAAAATAAAACGAAAAATAACGGAAAACAAAACGAAACAACGAATATTTTTATGTCATTTGCCATCGTTTTGTGTCAATTTTTGTGCCATTCACCATTTTCACATGAAATCAATCAGATGTTCATCACACATGAAACAATCACACTTGAAATCATTCAAAGAAAAGAAAAAAAAAGAGAAAAAAAAAGAATTAAATAAGACAAAATAACGAGTGAAACAATTTGGTTTAGATATCAAAACTAAATAATAAAATCAAATAGGCCTCATGCAAGTGCGCGATGAAGCGCGTTCACGTTCTTCTCAGCCAAACTCAAACCAAAACAAAACAAAAGAAATACACGCGAAAAGAGAAGAAGTGAAGAAGAGAGAAGGAGAGACAAACACACACTCACACACACACAAGAGAGAGAGAGAGAGAGACGAGAAAGAAAAAAAAAAATACACACACAGCAAGAAGAAGAAGATGACGAACAAACAACAAAGTGAAACGAATAAAAATTGAACAAATTAAGTGAGATTTCAAAAACAAACAAGCAACCGCAAAAATAGTCAGCGGCAATAATGTAATTGAAATGAGTACGAACGTAGAATGAAGAGAAAAAAAAACAAAATTTAGTCAAAGAAATAGAAAGAAAATAGAAAAAGAAAAGAGAAAGAAAGAGGCGAAGGGAGAGAGGGGGAAAACACAGGACACAAAAAATAGAATATGCGATGAGCGAATTTCTTTTGTGCGAAAATACCGGCATTCAAATGACATTGTGTGTGCATCAAGTTGAGAGACAGCACACGCTTTACCGCAATGCACTCGATCTGTGTATGGCTTGCGAATACAACAATCAATCGATGCATAAGCGTGTGAGTTGACTATTTGTACATATCAATCTATCATTGCTTCTCATTGTTCGCTCTCTCTTTCACTCTTTCTTTCACTCTTTCTTTCATTCTCTTTCTCTCTCTCTCTCAAGCACTTTTATTCATTTCACTTTGTTATGGTCGTTGCTTTGCTAAGTTTAAATGTTACAATGTATCGTTGCGATTATCGTTGTCGTTAGAGCGACCGACTTGGTTTGCCGATTGAATCGTGCCGTTGAACGAATTCAATAATAAAAATAGTTGAAATGGCAACAACAACACATAAAACAAAAATGAAAAGGCCAATCATTCTATCTCTTGATAATAAACACTTGTGTCTAATAAACAAACGAAAAATGCCAATTCAACCTATTCGAACAAAAATACGCCACTTTTGATATGAATATATATATATATATATAAAATATATGTACGCGCGCGCGCGACTCATATTAATAAATATATATGAGACAAAAATAAATATGGCAAAAAATAAAAATTGAAGAAAATTGGAACGAAAATAAAATGATCATGGCTTTGCACTATCACTCCACTTCAATTGAGAGATTATTTAGTTGAGTTGCAACGACACATACACTTCTCTAATAGGAATGGTTCAACAGTGAGTTGACAATTTTGTCGCTTGACCAATCAATCGGAGTGAAAGTGAGAAAGAAAGAGAGAAACAGAGAGGTGAGAGAGACTGATGAGAGAGATAGAGAGAAAGAGAGAGAAAGAGAGAGAAAGAGAGAGAGAGAGAGAGAAAGAGAGAGAGAGAGAAAGAGAGAGAGAGAGAGAGAGACTGAGAGAGGAGACTGAGATTAGTGTGAACACACTTTAAATTTTTTTTGCTGATTTTAGTTGCACGATACATAATAACGTCGTGAAGGCAGGAAGAAGGGTGAGAGGAAAAGAGAAAAAAGCCACCTAATAAGATAGGATGAGAGTCCAAACTAAATCCAAAACAAGAGCAATAGAATGAAATAGGGAGAAAAGAAAGAGATGGAAAAAAGCCAAAATCATTGTAATGCTGCCGTAAATAGTCGAACAAAAAAACAAAACAATCAAGACAACACACACACACACACCCCCACACACACACATACACACACACAGAGAGAGAGAGAGAGAGAGAGAAAAAAGAGAGCGATAACAGTGAAATTACAACATGCCATATCATATGGTTTTCGCATTCCAATGCCGATGTACAATATAGACCGCAAAAGTGTTTGCTAAACGAATAAACCAACGAACGAACGAACGAACGAAAGAAAGAGAGAATTGTTAGCTGGGCATGCGGTAAAACACTGTTTATTGTTCGCACACCATATTGTTTATTCAGTGTTCGGTTCGAAAGCAATCGGCGTTCAAATTTGCACATTCTTTTCATCTTCATTTGTGTGTTTTTTGTTTTTTTTTGCTTTGCTCTCTCTCCTTCTTCTTCATCGTTGTGTTTTCTTCTTCATTTTCTCCGTTTGTTTTTCAAGTGGAATTTTACCGGCTGATGCAACACACACACGTTTTACAGTGAGTCACTTAATCATTTGAATTTATCATCATCATCATTATCATTATTCGAAACTATTCTTGCAGCATTAAATTTATGCATATTTATAATGGAATGCAACGATTCTTGCATGCTCTTGATGTTTGAATGCATACAGTTAGTTTTTTTTTATGCTAATAACATTTGATATGGAAAGAAAAAGAAGAAGAAATGGATAAAAGCAAAGAAATGGAAAGACGTACGAAAAGACTAAATTACAGAAAACCAAGTAAAACATTCAACAATCCAAATGAAATAGTGTGAAATTCTGTTGAAGTGAGTCTTTTTCAAACACGCACGGCAACCAAGGTTTCCATATTTGCTTGTAAATTTAATTGAATTTTCAATTTACATTGCCATGTATCTGAGGATTGAGACAATGTATGTATTTTTATAGAAAAACAAAACAAAACAATCAGTATCAGCCGGCAATGACATCCAGTGTTAAATTGCATGAAAAATTATGATTGAAACCCGGCATAATGACGAATAGTTTTGAAACAACATTGCAGGCCCATATGATTCAAGTGCTACACACAGATCGTTTTGCATGTATTTGGCCACAAACAGCGATTTTCTGTCAGTATGTGTGTGTGTGCAAATGAGAGATGAAAGATTCTATAGTTTGTACAATGATGCACAGTAATGGCACATTTGTCAGCTGTGCACAATCAAATCAGTGTATATTTTTGTACGGTTTTTTTTTTGCATTTTTTTTTTTTTTTTTTTTTTTATTCATTCGAATTTGCCGGTGAGCTGATATAGAGATAGATTGTGTGTGCTTTGTATATGGCATGCAACAGCAGAAACATCATCACGTCAACATCCCAATGAATATATAATATCTGATGTAAGATCACTCTCAATCATTTTATCGTTTAATTTAAGGTATTTTTGTACACAAAACATCATTTGTTTTGAATTTCATCTTATTTTACAGACTTTCAGGCATTTTTGAATCGTTTTTTCATTCTATTTTATTTTACATCGGCTGATCGGCAGCAAATTTGTCGTACGTAACAATTCAAATTGAAATATCTCACTTTTATGGGACAAAATGAAACAATTAAAATGGCTTGTTTCACCTTCGCCATTCAGCCAAACCCAATTTTTATCATTATTTTTTTTTTTTTTGTTTTTCTTCCTGTTTGGATATTCCAAATTATTCGGCTAATTATATGCATTGTGTTAGGCTTCAAGATTTAACAAAAGCAGAGTGAAAATGAAAGAGGGAAACATACAAACACACACTCACAGAGAGAGGGAGAGAGAGAGAGAATGAAAGAATGAAAGAAAGAAAGAGAGAGTGATGCGTAATCATGCCCAAACTAGTTAATATCGGACAATAAACCATTTTTTTTTCGGTGAGCATATTTTGGTTGAGCATTTTCTTACTAAATCTCAGTGTGTATTTTTCGTATTTACGCAGCTAGTATAATCGCTTTTACAAATAATTGGCACATTACAAAGAAAATCGAAAAGTGATTATAAACAGGTAGGCAACAAGACGACGATTTGTAATTCCAAAATGATTCTATGATTCATCCATCTTATCAAATATTTTCACAAATTACTTGTCGAAACAATTGTTCACCTTTTTTTTCTTTTTCATTTTTTTTTTTTTTTTTTTTTTTTTTTTTTTTTTTTTTTTTTTTTTTTTTTTTTTTTCAAACACTATTTTGCTTCGTTTCTTATTTTTGATCTTTTTTTTTACTCTAACACACACACTCTCCCTTTCCTTTTTAGTAACTCACTCGCAATACATTTGTTCATGCTGAATAACTCGCTTGTTTTCGTCGTTTATTTCTTTTTTTTCTTCAAATGATGATCTTGTATAAGCCTTTATTTACTTGTTAATCCCGTGTCGCTTTGATCAATTTACATGAATTTCGCATGCATTTCCCAGCTTATTCAGAATAGAAAAATGATAGAGAGAGAAAAAAAGAGATAGAGAGAAAGAGAGAAGGAGAGAAATTGTGAGAAGGAAAAATGGCAAATAAAAATAAATGTGTATCAACATTGTAAAACGAGCCCGTGTTGCGCTAACTTCTCAACAAAGTTGCGACGAAATTAAATGCAATTTCAACAATGTTTATGTCAATTCGTTTTTGTTTTTTTTTTGTTTTTTTTTTTTTGTTTGGTTCATGTTGCGCGATCCGAGTGTGACAATTGTTGCAATAATTTGTAAATTGTAAACAAACATTGGGGTGCAATTCACACAAACCAAACAATTAAAAAGTTGTGTGTGCGAGTGACAGAAAGAGAGGGAATTGAAATCGAAAGAGCCATAGAAAGGTCATGAGAAAGAAAGAGAACGAGGGAATGGCAACCATCAAAAGCGAGAATATACATGTAGAGATCGAGAGAAAGAGTGAGATCGAAGAAAAAATCAAGAAAAAAAAAGAGAAATGCAAATTGAATAAAAAGTCAACAATAAACAAGAATCTATGCCAAAAATGAATCTTGTTGGATTTAATTTTGCGATTTTACTCTAGCGTGACACAAATAACACGAGTGTGGCGTAGCACAAAGCAAGAAATATGAAAAAACGAGAAAAAAAAAATAAACCACTTTGGTCAAAAATTAATAGCACAAATCATCACATGAGCTAGCAATAATCCTAATACCAAATGAAAAAGAATTAGATGGCGCAACAGATTTTTATTTTTTGTTTATTTCTGGCTAATAAAATCAAATGCGCAAAATGATTGAGCACAGTTGTGCGCATACACGGCAGTGGACGATTATCATAGATAGAAATTGAGGGAAAAAAAAGTTCATTTTATGGCGGAACAAGAAGAAAAAGAAGAAGAAGAGAATGAAATCTAAAATGTAAACATCTCTCTCGCCCATGTTATCATTGGCGACGTGGACTCTGCGTAGAATGTTTCGTTTTGTTTTGGTATATATCAATCGGTGTTATACTCTTGTTGTTATTTTTTGTTATTGGAATCTTTCTCTCTGGTGTCATATAATTTTTCGAATTGTTATTGTTTCGCATTTCGCTTTTGAGCTGCGCATTTGGGAAAATTAAAAAAAAAGAGTGAAAAAAAAAAAATAAAAAGAAAAAAAGAATAAAATAAATAAACGATCTCTAACCTGATTTTTTGTGCCATTATAAAAGCTACAAATAATTTCGATTCCGCCGTTTCAGTGGCACGGTAGCGGTCGCGGTTCATGCAAATGCTGCATGCAAGATAGGCAACTGACACACGTTTGAGAACTAAAGAAAAGAAAAAACGAAAAAATAATATAATAAACTTTCTCTCTTGATATTCCCGGCGCTGTGCGCACGTATTTACATCTTGATCAAAAAAAAAAAAAAAAAAACAAAACCTATTTTACCAATTGGACTTCTTCATTCGCTGAATTATTATATGGTGAATAACCAAAAATGATGAAAAAAAAAAACAAAACCAAAATAAACAAACAACGTTACGAAGCATTCTCTTCTCGTGCACGAATTAAAATTTGCATTAAATCCAAATTCAGATGCAAAATGAGCGCTCAACATGTATATCAACGGTCAAATGTTTGACTTTGTGCTTATTAGACTTTGGGCTCCATCCGTTAAAACAACAGTCTCTCATCGTTCAAACAACTCTTTTTCTCTCCATTTTTGTTTTCTTTTTTTCAATGAAATTGCATAAAATATCATAATTAACCATATACATCTAACGGCGAATTCAAATTACGCCTCTTTTGTTTTCACCGTTTATTTGTTACTTTTCAATCTCTTTCTATCTCAGTCTCTCTCACTCTCTCTCTCTCTCGCTCTCACTCTCTCTCTCTCTCTTTTGCTTTGTGTGTCTCACTTTCTTTCTCCATCTGTGTGTATTGCTCTCTCCCCCTCACTCTCTCCACAAGTGAGCTCTCCACTAAGAGAATCTAGAAACTCAAATGGACACATTTTGCGTGTGTTGCAATCATATATCACGCAACACTCATCAAACTGTAATTGCAACCATTTAAATCAGTTGAATTTTCGAAAAAAATAACGTAAATAAGTCATGAGTCAAACGATAGAAATGTGCGATGATAGAATTATCGTTTTACAAGCAAAATATACAAAAAACATCGTGCTAAATGGCATTTGGAAAATAGAAAAGAAACGGAATCGTGTTAATATTTTGTCATTTCATTTTCTAGCTGCATGTTATCGATTCGTCGTCTAATTGTAATATTTTGATATCGCTCTATTTTGAGCAAAACTAGAAATTCAAGTTTTCAAAACAATATTTGATAATTATTTGCATTTGAAGTCAAGCAACACTATGAATACTGATTAGAATCTTCTTTTTTTCAATAATTATCGAAATGATGTTTATCATTATGAATTTGTAATCATTTGCAAAATGAATGAAGAAAACAATTAGTAATTTCACATATTTCTCTCTCTCTCTCTCTCTCTCTCTCTCTCTCTCTCTCTTATATTGGCTATTGCAATGGTGGTTATTGTTTACTATAAATGCATTTGTTTATCAGCTGAAAAATTGCAATAATCGTTTCATGGCAATAAATTATTGGTTGTGTTGCACGAATATTGTTTTAGTCGTTGATGAATGAATAAGGTTTATGTATTTGTGCGTGTCTTCTCAGACATAGCCATAGCCATAGCTTATGCAATTTTATAAAAGACAATACTGATCGTGCGAATGATTAAATTTTTTGTATTTTACTGACACTTCATTCCATGTTGTTTCATGTCTCATTTCATTTCTCGCAATTTTAAACACGCTTTCGCATTTTGTAGTCTAATTTCAAATCAACAATCAACATGAAATTGTCATTCTCAATTACATTCATCACATATACACGAAATTATCGGACAATCAAGCGTTTGTTTTTCTCTCTTCTAATCAAATGTATGGGCACTGCAAACATTTCTGATTTGATTATCTCTCACACATTGAAACTGCTAGCGGTTCGAATTCGTGCAATTCTTTCAGTTTATTTTTTCGCGCAATCTCTCTCTCTCTCTCTCTCTCTCTCTCTCTCTTTCTCTCATTCTCTCATTCTCTCTATATATCTCTGACACAACCTGAACCTCAAATGCTCCCCCTCACACTCGAACTCTTGCTCTTTAATTTTAAACATCTTCATTTTATTTCAATTTGACACGGAAATATTTTTGTGAAAACAAACAATCAATTTGCCACCACCGATAATGATGATGATAAATTGAATAAATAAGCGAACGAGAGAATGATAGAAATACGAGAAAAACAACATAAGCTACAAACAAACGAAAAATGCACTTTATTAATAACATTTCAAACGAAAAAAGAAATAAAAAAAAAAACACAAATACACATTTCACTCTGTGGTCTTCTAACAAAAATAGAATATCATGTCAATCCTTTTGCTTAACACGAACGAAATCAAACGACAGAAAATAATAACAGCAACGAAAAAAAAACAGAAAATCAACAACAAAAGCAACTGATATAAATGGAATGAAATGAAAAAGATGAAGAGAAAAAAAAATATTATTAACATTGTCACAGCCACACACATAGCAAACAAAATCGGTTTCGGGTGTGTGATGACGACAATTATAATAAAAAATAAAAACAAATAAAAAGTGTGGTCACCAAAATGGAAAAAGCCGCATACGTTTCAGCAAAACGAGTCATAATATACAAACGTGTTTCTGTTATAGTATACGAACCAAAGAGGACCTGGGGACGGTTTTCAGTCTGTGTTCATTAAAACTTTTCTAAGCTCATCAATTTGAAACGGCATACGTAATCGATTTGATTCCCATTCTGTTGGTTACAACAGACCACCAATATACGGACAAAAATGTGTAAGCAATACTCGCTAATCATTTCACATCTGTGGTTCAAGTGGTTTTTTTTTTAATTCTCTCTTTTCGCTAGAAGGAATATTTGCCAAAAGTAATCTTCCGAAAATGCGGATGTGATAATAGCAAAATATTCTGTGTTAAAAAAAATTCAATTAAAGCGTTCACATTTATTGACTCTTGACGATGCAAAATCTGCGAGGAAAAAAAAAAATACAAATTCGGCATCGCAACGCATTCAAGACGCTATCATGCGATTATTGCGAAGACACCATGCTGTCTTCTTGCCTATCCATGCGTATTTTATTGCGTGTGCATGTGTATGTGTGTGTGTGTGTTGGCGTGGAATATTCCATTTGACGGGGCGGCAATTCTAAATCCCATAAATTTCATATTTTTATCATCAGCCCCGGGAATTTATTCGAAACCATGGCACTTTTTTCAGTCTTTTTCTAATTCTCTGTTCTTTTCTCTCGCTTTCATGAATCTGTATTAAAAAAAAAAAAATAAATGATTTGCTCTTATCGAGCGATAATGTCATGAGAATTTGTTATATGGTTACACTGAGTTAACCACCTTAAACGAGAGAAGAAAAAAAAACACAGAATAAGAAGTAGAAAAAAGGAACGAGGAAAAGAATGTATTTTCGTGCGTTCATTTACCCTCCCCCCTGTAAACTTTTACACACAGGATGTGTGTGTGTGTGTGTGTGTGTGTGTGTGTGTGTGTGTGTGTGTGTCGTAGAGGAATTTTTGTTCTCATCATCTCTTTCATCGATTTAACCTAGCAACATAGAGCCATAGTTGTCTATTTTCAAACCAATTTCACTTGTAAGCAATTATAGTATTGATAGAATTTTTTTCGTAATTGAGTCATTTCGGATCGGGTCCCACCTCTCTCTTTCTCTAACTCTTTCTTTCTCTCTTTCTCTCTCTCTTTTTTGCTCTCTGTGTGATCTGAATATTCATTCTCAAACGACACCTACGGTTATCTGGGAAATGTAATTTTGTTTTCCGGCCAAATGAATAAGACAAGGAAATTTCGCGAGAGAACAGCAAAGAATCAGAAGAAAAAGAAAATAAACTGCACGAAAGAAGACGAAAAATAACCAAAATTGAAGTAAATTTTTTGGTAAAAAATGTGGTTTGAATTATTTGGAACGAAAAGCAAAGACAAAAATGTATATTAACACTTGACAATTTGGTGAAAAGATATGTGAAAATAAGCAACATTTGGAAGTAAACGAAACAATTCTGTATTCTCTCAATTCTAATATAATCTCTAATGCAAAGAAACAAGGAAGGAAAGACATAGAAGAAGCCAAGAAAAAAAAATTCAAAAAAAAAAAAAAAACTCCGAAAAGATACCGATTTGCGCCATATTTATCAATGGTTTCGCCCCTTCGGAACACACACGAATTCTGTTTTTCTTTCGTTATGTGATATAAAATTCGGTAGAGTGGATTTTTTTCGGCTTTTTTTTTCGCTTCCCAGTAATTTTTTTTTTCATACGTGTTCGTCGAGATTGAAGGTTGTAAACATGTTTTCAGTTTCATCTAGTCCAGTTGCAAATAGAACTATGTGTAGTTGAGCTCGTATATTCCTTTCAGTGAAATTGAAACAGACGAAAATATATACAAGTATTTGATATCTCTCTTTTTCTTTTTCGTTTTCTCTCGCTCTCTATTTATTTATTTGCTTCTTTCTCTCACACTCCTTTTCTGTCATGAGAAACAAATTTCTCTTGGCTATTTTCCACTTGTACTCGAACACACACAAGCACTTCCTAGCACTGTGTGTGTGTGTGTGTGTGTGTGTGTGTGTGTGTGTGTGTGTGTGTGTGTGTGTGGGTCATGAATGTATTTACATGGGGTATTAGCTTTTAGTTTTCATTTCTCGGTTCTCGATTCGATTGTTGTTGTTTGATTCTTTTGTTACAAATGAAGGTCACCGCAAAGTGACATACAAAGCAACAAGACAGCAACAATAAAAAATACTCAAGAACAAAACTAAACAAACGAAATAGCGAAACGATAACAAAGCATGAATGGTAAATGTACATTAAACAGATGAAATCGTTGATAGCCATCATGGTCATTGTTTGATATGCGGTTTTTATGCGAAAAAAAACCTCGATACAATCGCATGAATAGAATAGGATAGAAGGCGAACGAGTGGAAGAGTGATATAGATAATAAATGAACAAGACCATGTGAAGGAAAAGTCAATGTGAATAATAACAAGGAAAAGGAGACGACAAGAGAAAGATGATGTTGTTTGCTGTTTGTGATGAAAGTGGATACGATGTCATGAGTGTCGGTGTACAAACATTTATCATATTCCTTTCCCTTATCGTATACATCCTTCAAATCATGAAGCATTTTATGCGATTAAAGTGTACAATTTGTGATTTTCCAACATGCTTGTTTTGAATTAAGTGCTATGTGTCAAGTTGAAAATTTAATCGATTGCTTAAAAAATATCTCACACATATCACATCACATTACACAATACACAATTTCACCAAATTGAAATTTGTTGATGATGTAATATACCATCGATTATTGCCAGTCATAAAATATGAACCATTTAATTATAGGCTCTCGTATTCGCAAACAAAAGACATATATAATATTACCGGGGGAAAGAAAAAAAAATGGGAAAAAAAAATATTTCAAAAAATTTTTGGGTTTTTTTATTTTTTTTTTTTTTTTCTACGGATAAAATAAAAAAAAGTGAAAAAAAAAAAAAAAACTTTTTGCAAATCCTCAAATACCAAATAGTTCTTTCCCCCTAATATTACAAATCCAATCCAAAGAGAGAAATATGTATTTATTTATTCATCATAAAGAAAATGCTAAATTTCAACTCGTATTTCAACCCTCTGTACCCCTCTTCCCTCCCCTCTCGTTCCTCTCTCCTCTCTCTCTCCACTTATTTTTCTAACTCTGCATGAATTAATGACGCCAAACCTGAAAAATGTCGATTTTTTTATTACCCGGCTAAAAAGAAATAATAAAACACAAGAAAGAGAGTGAGAGAGCTAGAGAGAGAGGGAGATAGAGAGAAGAAAAAAAATGTAATAACTGTTGTTCATTCTTTGAATCAGTTTTATTGTCTTGTTTTCGTGACATACAACAACGAGTGCAAGAGATTTTAGGTGTTTTGCAGTAATAAATTGTTTTTAAAGAGACTGATTATGGTTATTTATTGATAACAGAAAATCTCATTGGATTTTCTAACTATTTGTTTATTTGGTGTGGCAGCCGGCAGCTAGAAGAAGAAGTCCAAAAGTGGCAAACAAATCATTCACGATTAAAGAGCCAAATTGACGGGTTTGCATTTTTTTTTTTTTTTTTTTTCTATCATTCATTCTATCTCTCTCTTTCTTACACACATCACGTATGAATTAAATGGGGGTCTAGAGTGATGATTCAATGCAAGAAATCAGCTGAGAATGTGAACGGGTTATTGAACAGCCTTTTTATTTATTTTTTTTTTTTTTTTGCTCATTTTTCTACTCTGTTTCTTTCTTCTCTCAATCTCTTTGCGAATGTGTGTGTGTGTGTGTGTGTGTGTGTGTATGCCGCTAGCTTTGCATTTGTTTATCTTCACTATGTACGTGTTCTTGTTTGATTTTATCAACAAACAGAAAGATACGAAACAAATCGAAGGGAAAAAAGTGCTCACTTTTCCTTTCAATCAACTTTGTATTTGTAATTTATGTATTCAAACACAAATGTATATACATATTTATATAAATTTGGAACAATGTGGCTAGCGATTTAAATTTCAATTGAAAATATATATGTGTCTGTCGTCATGGATTTGACAATAAAGCTTTTTGTTTATGAAGCATTCTCGAGAATTGATAAAAAAAACATACGAACACACGAAGAACAAGTAGTATTAATAAAGTGAGCGCATTCGCGAGCGCAAACACAATGAATTGCCAGTCGATTAACCTTACTCATAAAGTGTGTTGCGTCATTTTCATCCACACACCACACACACACACACACATATATATATATATATATATATATAACAATTCTTGTTGGTTGCATATATAATTCATAAAATGAAAAAAAAAACAAAAAAACATGAAGAAAGAATATACGTGGGTTTTGACAATAATGACTTAGTAATAAACTAGATGCGGCAAATTGCAATTGTGGATATTATTTATTGAACAAAGAGGCGAAATATAAGCAAAAATTTGACGATCTATGGATACTCTCTGTTGAAATTTGCTAGAAGAGAATGGGGAGAGAGTGAAAGAGTGAGAGACTGTGTGTGTGTGTGAGAGAGAGAGAGAGAGAAGAGAGAGAGAGGAGGAAAGGAGGATAGTGTAATGATGCTATATTTGCGATTCAATAAACATTGTTCATCGGTCACATTTGCAATTTTCAATATGCAAATGAACAAGCGATATCGAACGTAGAAAAAAAAGAATGAATTGAACGGACGATTTGATGACAAAATAAGAAGAAGAAGAAAGAGGAAAAAAAACCTTAACAACGTTGAGCATTTTTAAGCCATAAAGCGTCAAGAGACACAGCGCCAACTTCATCAAATGATTTCCACATAGCGAATTTGTAAAATTTATCGCATTGTTTCAATGCGTGTATATTGTACACTTTGGAACGGAATTTTGATTTTTCGTCTATGTCGCTAGTTTAGCAAGTTTCAGCAAATTTACATTTTATATTCCAATATTTGCTCAGCATAAAACGTATGAGTCTGTGCGTATGCGTATGCGTATGCGTGTACGAATGTCTTTCAATGAACATTATTGTTTTTATCGAAAATACATATGTGCGGAGACGTGTTGATAGCAAGCACTTCATTGTGATGGCCATTGTTTCTACGCTTTCAGTTTAGTAATCCAATTCCCCCCCCCCCCCCTTCATAAAACGTATCGCAGACAGTTTATAATAGATAAATTGTGTTGATATTTGATCAAATATTCGATTAGTTGAATGATTTTATTTTTGGCAACAGACTATGTACACAGAGCAATGATTAGGAAAAATAACACTGCAAACTCTCATTCTCTCTCTCTCTCCATCTCTCTCTCTCGCTCTCGCTCTTTTGCTTTCTCTTTAATGGTTATCAACAAAATCCAAAGTAGTAACTGCATTTCCCATTTAATCAATAGAAAAACAACATTTTTTTGATGTTTTTTTTTTGTTGTTTTGCTTTTTTGATCTTTAAAATGAAATCGCATTTCTATCGAACATCAAATACAAAAAAAAAAAAAACATTGATAAACCAATTTGATTGGCAAAGAGACCAAAATAGATGGAAAAGAGGACAAGTGTAGTTTATGATTGATAGACATATCGTCTTTATAGCAACATGCTGCGATTGTTTAAATTGCGATGACCAAATAAAACACGACCCATTTCAGTCGGCAACTCAATCAATCATGTATTCATCGGTAATTCATCAACAAATGGAAACAAGAAAAAAAGAAGAAGAAGAAGAAAGAAAAAAGAATAATAAACAACAAATAAATGATTATTGTTTGCAAATGCATTGCGTAATTGATCTAACAATCGTGGCTACATTAATCGAGGATGAATAAATTCCATCCATAAAACGATTCAATCGTTTAAAATCGTAAGAAATCCCCCCGTTTTGATATCAAATTGACAATTGTGGTGATTTTTTACACACCAACATACACACACTCACACCCACACTGTGGATCCCACAATTTAGCTTAGGAAGGAAGTTTAATTTGTTGCATGCAAAACATCCATTCAAAGCATTAAATGGTATTGCGTCTTTTGTTTTAGCTGTTTATTCACATTTTTTTTCGTTATTATTTATTGCTGAAAACAACTAATTTGTATTAATTAGAATTTTTTTTTCACTTTCCTTCACAATACATTCAATTGTTTTCTTTCTTTTTTATTCATTGCTTGATTTCAATCTTTTTTTTTTCACAAATCACTGGGCAAATTCATCGATTAATTATCATTTCAATTGATTATGCATTTTTATAATTGTTTAACTATTTCGAAAAAATTAGAAAAAAATTATCATATGCGAATGATAATTTGTGCGCGCATTTTTTATTATTTCCCTCTTGTTCCAGTTGATCGATTATTGCAACATAGCAATAATAGTGATCATTGACCAATATCACATTTCAAATAAATGCCTAAGTGGCGTGAATAAGTTCGAACGTGTATTTTATAATGCAATTAAACATTAGCACTTACTATCTAATGTAGATACATATGGCACGCTTATGAACTCCTCCAAAGTTATTTATTAAATCAATCATCACTTTGACAAACAATATAGAAAATAAAATAAATTGAATTTTTGCTGCTCTCAAGAACAAAGCAAGCGCAACAGCATTTATTATATGGCGCTGGCAGATATTCAATCATTTTATTTATTCAAATTGTGTGTATCGATTTGCAATGTAAAAAAAAAAAACAGAATAAAAACCAGCTTCGTCGCGGCGAAAACAAAATAATATATTCATAGATAGATTTTAGACACGAACATTTGTTTACATTTTTTTTTTTATTTTGTTTTGCTTTGTTTTGTTCTTTGTAGAGCTTTTATAATTTCAAGCTATTAAACTATTTTGTATATTGTGTGCGTGTGTATGCGATTGTGTCATTAAAAAAAACAACAACAATAGCAAACAAGCTATTTGCATGCAACAAATTCAAATCAACAAAATAAAAAACAATAGCAGCTTAAACAAAATTTCGCCTTCTCTCATAATCCCTAAGGATCACATTTGTCAACTTTTGATAATTGATGTGTAGCCCATTTAGTTAGAAGTTTTGGTGACATTTTCTATTTACGGAACTCGACACACAGACCGAGATCGAGAAAGGGAGAAAGAAAGGGAGGGAGGGAGGGAAAGAGAGAGAGAGAGGAGCGAGAGATAGAGAGAGAGAGAGAGAGAGAGAGAGAGAGGAGCAGAGAAAGAGAGAGCGGAAGAGAGAAGAAAAAGCGAGAGCGAGAGCAAAAAGTGAAGCATAGAAAGAGAGAGCGGAAGAGAGAAGAAAAAAGAGAGCGAGAAAAACATAAGATAGAAGGGTAAAACTGTCAAAAATTAACAAAATGAAAACAAATGATTTCCTTATCATACGGAAAAAGACAACATGAAAATGACCGTAATCGTTGTTAAGACTTGCATGTGCATCAAGTGTGCAAATAATATTAGGGGGATTTGTCCAAATGTGGGCAATAGTCCCAATGTGTGTTCCTAAAAAAACTAGAATGTTTTCCGTTTTTTTCCACTAGCAACATCAATTAATAATGTTTTGACATTGAAATGTCTTGTTTTTCGATGCATGTTGATTTTGGATGCCTTTCTTATATTCATATCACCAAATTCAATGAAAAAAATTCTTTAAAAATACTTTTGTAATACAATTTTCAAGTGAAGATTTTTGGTAATTTTTATTTTCTCTTTGAAAAATTGGGAGTAAATAAATGAAGTTTATGCACTCTGAACGTGAAAACTGGAAATAATCACCGTATCATGTCTGTGAGAGTGGGAACGTTCTCATCCAATATGTGTGTAATGAAAGTTTCAAACTTTGTTTGTGTAGAGGCACCTTGATATTTTATTTATAAAGACTCTATACAAAGACAGCATGATTGAATTGGTTTTGAAAAAGATTTTCGCGGTGAAAAGTTATGAACGAAAAAACCAAACTCCGTCCACTATAGGACAAATTCCCCTAAAAGTAATGAAAAAAAAAAAAAAAAAATAAAAAAAAAAAAAATTGAAGTGGAACTTGGCTTGATGAGTGCCTTGTAAATGTGCATTGTGCGAGTTAATCCATGCAATACATACGCTTGTTTTGTCTGTTTAAATTACAATATTAATTTAAAGAATTATGACATTCAGAGTGCCGCAAAAATGATGTATCAAGAGCACTGCAATTCCATTGCAAATGATATGAAAATAAAATTGCATTGAGAGAGAGAGAGAGAGAACGAAAAAAAGGAAGTAAATGAGCAGGTCAATATGTAAAATGATTTAAAAACAAAAATACACACATCCAACGACAGCGACAACAATAAATTTAAAAAAATAAAGAATAAAAAAAAAATAATTCAAAACACTTTTGATTCTCACTTCTGATTAAATTGATGGCATTCATCTGCTTAATTTGCCTTTTGTTCTCATTTTGTTTGGCATTTTTTTTTTTTTTTTTTTTCTTTTCTTAGCTGTTCGCTTCTCTCATTTTTATTCGTCCACAAATCTTTTCACTTGGCTTTTGCCATTCAAGTGCAGTTGAGCTTTACCACTGAGTGTGCCAAAATTCGTGGGCCAACCGAATATAATTAATAAAGGATTATACTAGAAAATGAGCGAAAACCATAAATAGATAGAGTGAGAGATAAGCATATACAACAAGACATTTCCATCGTCAATTGTTAATTTTAATGGGCATTTCGTATGTACGGCCCTCATAACTGACATAGTGAAATAAGAGCCCTTGTGCGTGCGCGCGAATTGTATTTTATTCACTCAATTGGCACGCATGTTGTGACCCATTGCTGTCTGGAGAGAACCATTGTGCGACTGATATGTTGATTTGTTCTATTCGTTTGGCTCATTTCCCGTCTCTCTCTCTGTCTCCTCTCCTTCCCTCTCTCACTCTCACTCATTTCCCTTTGCGTTACCATATGAATTATAGTTTTGTTAATGGTTTTGTTTTGTTTGCTTTTTCAAATTTATTGTGAATTATTTTTGGCCTGAACGGCATCGACGCCACGATTTCGAGGCTGAATAAACAACAACAAAAACATCATCATTTGATGTATCGCGTATGTGTATAAGCGCGCGCTCGCAAACGTTCATTCTTCCAAAGACTTTTTGTTTTGTTTTTATTTTTGTTTGGTTTCGATTTGGTTTTTCGTTTTTAATATACAATTTTGTGCGAGAGTGATTAATATCGAATATTCACTGCTCGATCGCACGCAATTTGAGCATGTGTTTAGAATTGGATATTACGTGACGTTCCAGTGTTAGAGTAAAACCATCGCACATTCCTAATCGCAAGTTGTTTTCCGCATTCGCTTTTTTTTTTTTGCTTCGCTTGCTTGATATTGACCTCCTCAAAAATATAACGAAACAAAAAAAAAAAATAAAAAAAAGAACGAAACATTTTTCTACTCGTCCCGAACTAAAAAATTATGTTTACATTTTTGCTAATTCTCTCTCTCTCTCTCTCTCTCTCTCTTTCTCGATCTATCTCGCTCTCTTCTCCTCTATAAAGAGAGTGAATGAGAGCAA
>JAQOWM010000530.1:0-29679 GCA_029041755.1 Resseliella maxima | reverse complement strand
TTAGAACCATTTTCATCATACATGGGCAAGGGGTGGGGTATTTGGGTTTTACCCCCCCCCCCCCTGAAATTCTCCGAGAGGAGCCCCCCCCTCTTCAATTTTGTATACAAAAATTGCAAATTGAAGAGCTAAAAAAAAAAGGTCTTCGATTTCGATTCTGAAAATTGAAAAATTGAAGAGCTGAGCTAAAAAAAAAAAAGGTCTTCGTTCTTGAAACAATTGAACGCAAAACACTTTACTTTTCACTTTTCAAAAGATATGACGATTTATATTCTGTCACTGTTTACTTTTCAATTAAACACCTTTTTTTTTTTTTTTTTTTTTAGCTCTTCAAAATTTCAATCCTAATTTACCCCCCCCCCCCTGCGATTCTATACCTTGCCCATGTATGATTTTCATGTTTACAGCTAAGTTATTCAAATGTCTAAAATGCATTGCAGCACTTACAAGTTCAACGACAAGACCAATCAACAGAATAAAACCGTAGAGAAATTGATGAAAACAATCATTTTTTTTTTTTTTAAATAAAATTTCTTTTCATTGTGCATGGTAATAGTTTCAGCTTCCATGTATATTTGTGGGCCTTGAAAAACAGTCGTAAGAAGTAACATGAAAAAAAGAAAGAGAAAGACCGACACCGTTGATTATTAAAACTAATATTCAAAAAGTGTCAAGTGATTTTCTGTAAACTTATAAATTTGTATTTAAAATACATTTTCCAACTATTTCATTCTGTAGCCAGTTTCTTTAGTTTAAATAAAATATCATGTTTATATAAGAAGGATTAATAACAAATCTTAAAGTGAATGGTATTCTGCTTCTTTTTTCCTTAGGTATTCTCCTTTTTTTTCGCTGACCAAGCGAAATAATAAACGCATTTGCGAATGTTTTAATATTAACAAGGTAAGATTTCATGAAGCAAAGAAATTTGAATCGCTTATGTTTGTCGCCATAATTTAAACAATCATCTGGATTTCAATAATACAAATTGTAACTACAGACTTGTAAAAACATGATTCAACAAGTCTTCAGCCGGTCAATATCAAGATATTAAAACTGAATTTGTTTAATTTTTATTTGTTTGAATAACACCAACTTACACATTTACATATTTCATTTATACACATGCACATTAATATACCGTTTGGTTAGCAATTTCTATATCGTGAAAAAGAAAAATTGATAGATTTTTTTCATTTTTTTTTTCTTTTTTTTTTTTTTCTTTTTTTTCCTATGCAAATGACATATTTTTGATTAATGATGAAATTGTTTATACCTTTCCACAACCTTTCAATACATTAACACGTTCAACATCTAATCCAATAATGACACGTGTAGCCAATGCAACAAAATCGAAACCAAGTGCTTTCGAAACGAATGGGAATGAACGTGAAACTCTGACATTGCATTCAATAACTTTGAGTTCATTATTTTTAGCAATAAGTTGCATATTAAATGGTCCAGAAACATCTAATAAAGCAGCAATATCATGTGCAATCTTTTTAATACGTTCAAGTGTTTCACTGTTAATATCCTGTGGTGGTGTAACTAATGTAGCATCTCCCGAATGAACGCCAGCATTTTCAACATGTTCTGAAACTGCCATGCAAAGAATTTCACCATCACATGCAACTGCATCAACATCAATTTCTTTGGCTTCGGTTAAAAATTTCGATATAACCACTGGATGTTCTTTGCTTACATCAGATGCATTTTTTAAATACTCTTCTAAATCTTGATCATTATGTGCAACATTCATTGCAGCACCAGACAATACATATGATGGTCGAACCAAACACGGATAACCAACTTCATTGGCAAATGCAAATGCTGATTTTAAATCAGTCAATTCCTTCCATCTTGGTTGTAAAATTCCTTTTCGATCCAACATAAGTGAGAATTTAAATCGATTTTCAGCACCATCGACCATTTCGGGTGATGTGCCCAAAATTCTTGCTTGTTGACAATGCAAATCCATGCAAATATTATTTGGTAATTGACCGCCCATTGATAGAATTATACCTTCTGGATTTTCGTATTCGTAAATATCCATAACAATTTCAAATGAAATCTCTTCGAAATATAAACGATCACACATGTCATAATCAGTCGAAACGGTTTCCGGGTTGTAGTTAACCTAGAAAGGGAACAAGAAAAAAAAAAAAAATGAAAAATAAATATTGAAAAAATTTGGCAAATATTTTAAATCAAAATTTTATAATTTACCATAATGGTTTTGCGGCCAAGTTTTTTCAATTCACGTAAACAACCAACGGCGCACCAATCAAATTCAACAGAACTACCAATACGATAAACACCAGAACCAATAACCATTGTATAATCAATGCTTGGTGTTTCAATATCATTTTCATTGCCATTGTATGTTAAATATAAATAATTTGTAGTTGCTGGCCATTCACCGGCCACTGTATCAATTTGTTTAATTGATGGCAATGCACCAATTTCTTTACGATGTTTTCGTACAGCCAATTCCGTACTGCCAACTAATTCGGCAATTTGTTTATCAGAAAAACCAAGTTTTTTCGATTTAATTAACATTTTATCGGATAATGATTCTGATTTTCCCAAATTATGCATATGTTGAATAATATTTTGGAATTTATTTAAAAACCATGGATCAATTTTTGTTAATTCATATAATTTTTCAACCGAATAACCGGATTTTAATGCTGCAGCCAATACATACATTCGTTTATCAGTTGGTTGCATCAATTCAATATCATTAACTTCCTTGATATTTGGATTAAAACCATTTACATTTTCATCAACCATTCTTAATGCTTTTTGAAATGCTTCTTCAAATTTTCGTCCAATGGCCATAACTTCACCAACACTTTTCATTGAGCTACCAATATTTTTGCTAACGCGCATAAATTTCGATAAATCCCATCGTGGCACTTTAACAACACAATAATCCAAATTTGGCTCAAAACATGCGGTCGTAACACCAGTTACAGTATTTTTAATATTCGGCAATGGCATATTCAATGCCAATTTAGCAGCAACATATGCCAATGGATAACCAGTTGCTTTACTGGCTAGCGCTGAACTACGCGACAATCGAGCATTCACTTCAATAATATAAAATTCTTCGGAATGAGGACTTAATGCATATTGAATATTACATTCACCAACAATTCCAAAATGACGAATAACTTTTAATGCGGTCGCGCGTAGCATATAGTATTCACGATTGCTTAATGTTTGTGATGGTGCAACAACAATACTTTCACCTGTATGAATACCAAGCGGATCAACATTTTCCATATTACACACAGTAATGCAATTATTATATGCATCACGTACAACTTCATATTCAACTTCTTTCCATCCTTTTAGCGATTTATCAATGATTAATTGTTTTGAATGGGCCAATCCTTGTTCGGCCAATTTAATCAATTCTTCTCGATTATTTGCAAAACCGCTACCTAAACCACCTAATGCAAATGCTGCACGAATCATTACCGGATATCCTAAATTTTCAGCAGCAGTTAATGCACCTTCAATCGAATAAACGCATGCTGATGGTGCAACTTTTTCACCAATTGAATTAACACGCTGAGCAAAAATTTCACGATCTTCTGTTTCAATAATTGATTCAATTGGAGTTCCAAGAATGTTTACACCATATTTTTCGAAAATACCATTTTTTACCAATTCAACACCGCAATTTAATGCTGTTTGACCGCCAAATGTAAGTAAAACACCTTGTGGACGTTCCACTTTAATTACTTGTTCAACGTATTCAGGTGTAATTGGTAAAAAATAAACTTTATCTGCCATTCCACGTGATGTTTGTACAGTTGCAATATTTGGATTAATTAAAATCGTTTGAATGTGCTCTTCTTTAAGTGCTTTAATTGCTTGTGAACCAGAATAATCAAATTCACCGGCTTGGCCAATTGATAGACCACCTGAACCCAAAATTAGCACTTTGCGTGGTTTTGTAATTTTTACATTTTTACTCGGTTTGAATTCCAATACATCAATGATACGTTGTTTAACATTAAAATTGGCATTTTTATTGCTTTTCACCGCATCCAAAAATACATCAAACAAACATTCAAGATCATCTGGACCGGCTGTATGCTCTGGATGAAATTGTACACTGAAAAATGGTTTTGTATTATGAATAATACCTTCATTGCTGCCATCATTGCTATTTTCAAATAAAAGTTCCCATTGTTCGGGAATTGTTTTTGAATCAACTGCATAACCATGATTCTGTGATGTCATATAACAATTTCCAGTGCCTTTATGAATACATGGTAAATTGTGACCACGATTACCATATTTCATTTTATATGTTTTACATCCGATTGAAGTGGATAACAATTGATGACCCAAACAAATACCAAAAATTGGCTTTATTTCATTCGATTCAATTACATTTCGAATATTTGAAACAGTTTTTTCACATACAATTGGATCACCGGGACCATTACTTAAAAATAAACCATCATATTCATTGCTATTCAATTTATGATTCCATGGAACAACATCGACACGTGCGCCTCTTTTTAGAAAACAACGAATTTGATTTAATTTTAAACCACAATCAACTGCACAAATACGTGGCGATCCAGATGGATTATATGTTTTAATTGATTTTACAGATACTTCGTCAACGAAATTACGTTTACTTTGATCAATAAATGGTGCATTTTTACGTGTTGATCCTTCTTGAATGATTCGACCTATTGGAAAAATGACAGTTTTAATTTTTTTTTATTTTTTTTTTTTTGTTTTTTTTTTCATTCGGTTTTTCTTTGAAATTTTGTTTTAAAATTATTGTGAAATCATTTTCAATTGATAATAAGCAATATACCCATAATGGTGCCTTGTTCACGAATTTTCTTGGTTAATGCACGTGTATCAATGCCACTAATTCCAGGAATGTTATTCTTGCTCATCCATTCGGCGAGTGATTGTTTAGCACGCCAATGAGATGGTTTATCGCATAATTCATCAACAACCAAACCAGCAATCCAAATTTTATTCAACGATTCAAAAAATTTTGGTAAATCATATTCATCTTTTTCATCACCAGGTATACCATAATTGCCAATCATTGGATAAGTAAGAACAAGTATTTGTCCATGATATGATGGATCTGTCATTGATTCTGGATAACCAACCATTCCAGTTTGAAAAACAACTTCACCATCCACATCGATTTTAGCACCAAAACTCTGCCCTTTGATCGATTCAAAGCCATCAAATACTAGTTCTGCAGCCATTTTTTCTTTTACTTCTTTTTCTCCTTTCGTTTTTGTTATAGCCAAAGTATGATAATCTGGAACAGAATTTACGAGAAAAAAAAAAATTGGAAAATTAAAAAAAATCGGATTTTTTTTTCAAAAAAAAAAAAAAAAAATCGGCGTGTCCAAGATGTATAAAACGTTTATACGTTACATAAATTCCCAAAAAAAAAAAAGAAAAAGAAAATATGAATTTGCCTAGATTAAATCACAATGTGTATGTGCAATTCAGTGTATATGTGATTTATCAACGTATGAATTTCTTGCATAAAAGCGATTTATCAATGTACATTGTCTATACCAACGGAAACGGCAAAAAGATACGTATTGTCGTTTGCATTCCGTAATGGTGTATGTGCCATTCAATGTATAAATGATAGAGATCACTTCCAATGTAACGTCGCACGATTTATGCCGTAGTCCATTAGTCGATAGGTGATGTACTTGCCCACGGCATAGAAGTCCACTTTCTCAATTTTGTTTGATATTAATTTAAAATCGATTATTTACTTGTGTAAAATTCGATTGGATCCAAATCAAGAGAAGAAGTATGTCAATATTTTCTCTATTTTTTTTTTTTTTTCTTTTGCAATTGATTTATGATTTTCAATTGAAATATGTCTTTTTTTTCACAGTTACACATTAATTGTGTCACAATATGAGAAAACAACAATAATTTATTATACACTTCGAGCATATTCACGTAGTCCATTTGAATTTAAAGCAATACCACCACATCATTATATTGGCAAACAAACAATAAATGGTGAATGGAAAGGTATTCGAGCCGGTGGATGTCAAAATCATCCAGCCACATATCGAAATAATCCAAAGTTTAGTTTAAAACTTGGTCCAAAAGATTTTAGTAATTTAGTAATTGAATTGCGTGGCCCAAAAGTCTATCAAGTTGGTTTTGAAATTTTCGTTGTATCGTTGGATGATCCAAATGTAACAGCACCATTTGTTTCAAAAACAACTGGAAATTATCGTAGCGGCTATTGTGTATTGGATTTAAATGATATGCCAGCTGGTATATACCATATTATGCCATCAACATACTTACCTGGACAGGAATCACCATTCATTTTAAGTTGCAAAGCAACCAAAAATATTTCTATTGAACAAATCAATTAAAAAGCTCTTTTTCTTCTATAACCACATAGTGGATCTGTGAATTAAATTTAATTTATATTACTTTACATAACTTTCAATAAAATATTTTCATATGTTTGCATTTAAATTTTTAATAAATGAATTTCTATAACAGCAAAATGCATTTGCGTTCCATTTCGAATATAATCCAAAAATGTTGTCTCTTCGGTAATTTCAATTTTATCCACTTTTAAAACACCGGACGGAATATAACCAGTTTTATTTTTAAGCTTTTCTTCATTTACCAAATCTCGTGTTTCATGATTTTCACCAATTGTTTTCAAACTATGCATCGAAACATAGGTAGTTCCAATCAATTTATGTTTTCCATTTTCTCTATAATTATATCATCAATCAATTTTAATTGATCGATCAAAAAAAAAATCTTATCTCATCGTTAGAAAATCATAAATTTTATTGTGAAGTTCATATTGAGTATTTGTCTTTGGAAAAACGTTGAATTTTTTTTTTTTTTTTTTTTTTGTGAATTAAAAATTCAATTGAAACTTCATGTTTCAATATTCTTGTTCATCATTTAAACGTTTTTATTCTTCTCATTTGTTGTTCAATTTTACTATTTGATTACACTTTAAACGTTTTCATCTTTCTTCTTGGCACCAATTCGCCTGAATAATGATATCATTTTTTTTCCCTAATTCGTCCAACTTCAAAAGATCTCAGTCATAATGGTGCACGGTTTGATCTTCATATATCAGACTATAAAAATCGCCAAAAGAAAAAGAAAAACAAAACCGCAACTCCAAACAAAAATGATTCAATTCATACGCTGACTAGATCAATTAAAAGTGAAACGTTGCATAAATCCAACTCGTAAATTTCAAGTAGTAGTAAATACAGCGATATGTATGAATCCATTAAAGTAAGTGTTTTGCATACATTTGTTCATACCGTTCATTAGAAGAGAGAAAAAACAAAGTATTCTAAATGACTGCATGTTCCCAATAGGGAGAGAAAGAGAGAAAAAAAAACCAACGTGTGTGTAGAAAAAATCGAAAAAAAAAACGTGCTACGAAAACCGAATTCTTCCTGTTAATAACAAAATGTTGGTTCAGTGAATTGATGACCCAAACAAAAAAAAAAACTACTGTGAGGTAGCAAATAACGAAAATGTGGCATAAAGCGAGAGAGAGAGAGAGAGAAAGAGAATTGAGAGAAGAAAAAAAAAAGCGAAGCGCAAGTCCATTTTGTAAAGATAAACATTGTCGGCAAATGTTTGTGTAAATGCAATAGTGTGTGTGTTTTTAGCGAAGAGTACACAACAAGAGACCGAAATAGATAAAGAAAAAAATGTTTTTTTTTTCTTTGTAAAACCCATTGTAATGATTTCCATTTGGCATTTTTATTTTTTATCATATTTTCATATTGGCAATGTAAATTGTATGGTAACGGGCAACAGATATAGAAAAAGGTCGCCCATAAGAAATACATTGTCAATGCATTCCTTATGGAAGAGTATCTCTTATGGGTGCAGGTAGAGAAAAAGGGTCGCCCATAAGAAATACATTGATAATGACATTGCCAATGTATTTCTTATGGAAACAACCTTCCATAAGAAATACGTTTTATAAAATAAAATGAAAGAAATGAATATTTGTAGGATATTCGATAATATTGAAGAGGAATGGGAAAAACCGAAGAAAATTCAGTAGAAATGGTATCGAATGAAGTGCATCCAAAGTTAGATTATAGAAATAAAATCGTTTTGGCGCCAATGGTGAAAATTGGCACGCTCGCAACACGTTTGCTTGCTATACGGTATGGTGCTAATATTGTTTATACAGAGGAAATAATCGACTTTAAATTCCTGAGATCTTATCGTGAAGTGAATGGTTTACGTTCCGAAGCCATTTTAAATCCATTCATTTGACTTGTTCTGTTCTGTTCTGGCTATAATTTTTTTTTCTTTTTTTTTTTTTGGTTTACGTTGCATTTGTTTCGTTTTCTTCTAATTTTAATTCCCCAATTGTGTCTTCTTCTTTTTAATTTTTTTTGTCTTTTTTTTATTCCATCGTTTATCAATGAAATGTAAGTAGAGCTAATGTAAGTGAAATAAAAACAAAACATGTTCTTAGACATTAAGCACAATTACAATTTGTAACTTGAACTATTCATTTTCATGGCAGTTATTAAAAGTAAGAAAAGCCAAGCTCTGGACATTTAATTCGTGACAATTTGTTGTTGGGCCAAATGATTTAAATTGTATTGTAGCCGATTGTCTGAATTCTTCTTTGGTTTTATTGTTTTTTTTTTTTTTTTGTTCTTTCTCTTTCTTTTTGATAGGATAATAATACATTTCAAAAACAAATTTTCAAATGAAAAAAAAAAAAAAAAAACAAACACAAGGAATGAGCATGAGTAAATTTTTTCATTTTTTTTTTTTTTTTTTTCAAAACTGAAAAATTTTCTAAATTTCCAAATGCTATGCACAGTTCGATGTTTGGCTGCATGTGTTTTGCGGAAAATATGAAATAAAAATTGAAACATTTTTGTTTTTCCTTTATCGTTTCGGGTATTTTAAGGAAAAAAAAAATCAACAATGCCAAAAACCCAGATGCAATGCAATAAAGCACCAAAATCTATATATATATATATATATTGATGGTAGGCAATCGGTTTCTGAATCCTAAATTAACAACATCATCTATTTTCACAAATTTTCTGTTCATTATTTATTAGTGTGCATAGAAAAAGACATACTAAAGTAAATGTTGGGGAAAAATATGCGCATAAAAAGGTCAATTGTTGTTGTGAACAGGTATTAAACAATCAAATTGAAAGAAGGATCCAAGATACGAAACAAAGTGAACTGAGAAAATCGGCACATGGCCATGCATAATGTTTTCAATATGTCTCATAAACTTTATGTTTTCTTCTGGATTTTTTTTTTATTTTTATTGCTCTCAGCAATTGTGAGACTTTCTCGTCTCTCATTTTCTTTGGAAATAACAAGAGATAATAAAGCAACTTGGCAATGTGCGATAATGATACGGTGATAGATACACCGGAAAGATGGATTAAAGTTCATTGCAAGACGAAAAAATATTTTAAATTTTTTTGAGAGAGCTGAAGAGAGAGAAATACATAAATGTTTTTTCACATGCACATTGCGAACATTGTTGTTGTTGTTTCAGGAATCGTTTTAACAAAAAAATTCAATATTATTATCAAATGCATTTTCCGACCACAATACATATATTCGTTTGTTATATTGATAACTGGATAAGTAACAAAGTAACTATTGAATTGTGTACACACCATTGGTGGTGAATTTACCAATGAAATATTGGAAGAGACTAGCAGCAGCATTTTATCACCATTTCCTAACGACAATTTTTGACGATTAAATGTAAAAAGTGTGATAAACACATTGCACATTGCACATTGCACATTGCACATTGTGTTATTGATAGTGATAGATGATTTGTTCATATGTTGGCCAAGGCGCGCTTTGAAGTGTGTAAGCATTCATTGGGAAAAAAATGAGAAAGTAAATGAGAGACAAAAGTGTCGTCACTTTATTTGGCGTCTTTGTTTAACAATTTCCTGTTTATATTTTTCTATTCCCTACTACACTTTTTAAGTGTGGAAAACAAAAATTAAATTTCTCTCGTCCTTTATGGCGGCGTACGTTCATTCTATCTATTGTCTCTGCAATCTGCATCTATGGTGGCTGGATGTGTGCGTTTGTGTATGTATGTATGTATGCATGTGCACACATCCGACGACGGCTCATACTCCCATATAAAAGATTGGCTCTATGAAGTATAGTCACAGTTGGCAATTGATCGGCGGTCGATCGATCGTTAGATTGCAAGTGGTGTGCTGAGAGAGCAAAATTATTTCACTCTTCAGTTGAGAATATATTGGTGAAATATTTGGAAATTTCTGGCAAAAAAGTAAGTGTATTTCGCCAATTTTTGAAAATTGTATCATTTTTTTCATGTTTAATATATTCAATATAGTTGCAAATTTTTTCATTGTAAAATTGTTTTTCCATATAACATTTTTAAATTTTTGTTCATTTTTTCGGTTTATTTCAGAGTGTAAAAAAATTGTGACATCGAAAAAAAGTATAATAATAATGATTTCGTGGTGTTTGTTGTTGAGTGCGTTGCTGCTTGTCATAATTGGAAAAATTTGAGGACCTATTGAAAATCATGAAACACGAGATTTGGTAAATGAAGAAAAGCTTAAAAATAAAACTGGTTATATTCCGTCCGGTGTTTTAAAAGTGGATAAAATTGAAATTACCGAAGAGACAACATTTTTGGATTATATTCGAAATGGAACGCAAGTTTAAGTTTTAAACTAAACTTTGGATTATTTCGATATGTGGCTGGATGATTTTGACATCCACCGGCTCGAATACCTTTCCATTCACCATTTATTGTTTGTTTGCCAATATAATGATGTGGTGGTATTGCTTTAAATTCAAATGGACTACGTGAATATGCTCGAAGTGTATAATAAATTGTTGTTGTTTTCTCATATTGTGACACAATTAATGTGTAACTGTGAAAAAAAAAGACATATTTCAATTGAAAATCATAAATCAATGGCAAAAGAAAAAAAAAAAAAAAAAATAGAGAAAATATTGACATACTTCTTCTCTTGATTTGGATCCAATCGAATTTTACACAAGTAAATAATCGATTTTAAATTAATATCAAACAAAATTGAGAAAGTGGACTTCTATGCCGTGGGCAAGTACATCACCTATCGACTAATGGACTACGGCATAAATCGTGCGACGTTACATTGTAAGTGATCTCTATCATTTATACATTGAATGGCACATACACCATTACGGAATGCAAACGATAATACGTATCTTTTTGCCGTTTCCGTTGGTATAGACAATGTACATTGATAAATCGCTTTTATGCAAGAAATTCATACGTTGATAAATCACATATACACTGAATTGCACATACACATTGTGATTTAATCTAGGCAAATTCATATTTTCTTTTTCTTTTTTTTTTTTTTTTTGGGAATTTCTTATTTTTAGAATAAATGTCATTGCAAAGATAAAAACATATTTATTTTAACTTTATTTGCTAATTTGAATAAGATCTACGATATGAAATTATCACACTTGTAGCATTTCTATGAAGTTGAATTGTGCGAAACGAAACATTTTAACAATGATAAGAATACATTGTGCTCACAATGCATAAATGTGTACGCAACTCGAGCACGTGTATTGTATGTATTTGTGTATAACCATTATGGTATTGCTGATTTTTATGACTATATATGATAGAAATTATATGATACTCTTTTCAGTTGTTCATCAATAACTGACCTGGTAGTTTCGTTTATTTGAGCAACATACAATACAAAACCACGTGTTTTCAGGAACAAAGCAATTTTTAAAAGTGTTAAATTGTTTAATTTTAGCATTTACAATTACATCAACAATTAATTAATCATCAAAATAACAAACAATAAACGTAAGTGAAATAAAACAATAAATTATTTTTGTGCCGGCAATTCAATGTGACATTTTTTTTTTTTTCTTTTTTTTTTGGATCATTTAATGAAAAAAGGCTTTGATTTTGGATTTGGATTTAGAAAATGGAATTTTCCTTTAGAAATTTTATAAACTAAGTACATTGATTTGATTTGAATTGTATATTTTAAAAATTTCAACTAGAAACAGGTGGTTGAATGTCTATTGAGATTAATACGCAATAAATGCCACAGACACTTTGCTATCATATACACACATCTACAGACAATATAGTGCGAGTAATGGGTTGAACTCCTGAGTAACATTTCCAGTGCGTCTTGTTTACTACTCTCTGTTCGTTCTGTTTGTAAATTTGTCTTGCATTGGTTGCATACATATCGCAAATGTGTTGCGTGTCAATGATTTAAATAAAACGTTTGACATGAATGGGCTCGATGCTTCGTTTTTATTTTGATTCATCTCCTTTTTTGATACACAATCAATCATGCATACATTTTTAATCGTTAAACTTCTGATTAAAAATGATCTGGTTTTAAATATAAATCATTACAATGTAGAATCTTTTTGTCAACAGACAAGTAAGAATTATGGAAGAGACCTTTCACGAGTACATAAACTACATTTCTTATCACATTGTTTTTTTTATTTTTCTTTTTTTGGTGCATTTTCTATTTTGTTATGTTTCGTTTCAATGGCGGTTAATTTTATTCTAAACTTTCAAACATTCAATCATATCGCTTTGTGAATTGCGAATCTTGATGAGTCATCAAAATGAACTATTAGCTTATTTATAGTTTTTTTTTTTGTTAGTTTTTTTTATTGTTTTCACTTTTGTTAATATTCTTTTTTTCTTTTTTACACATTTTTCTCATTTTTCCCAATCTTTTTGTTGTTTGAATTTTGTCTGAAAATGTTCAATTTTTTTAATTTTTTTCCAATTCTCATTTCCGTTCCTGTTTGTTTTTGAATTTTTTTTCAATGTGTCCAAAATATATAGAACGTTTATGTGATATTTCCAATAGACACAATACTATATGCCTTGTTCATATCCAAGATATTATTGCAGGATAGTCCGCATACACAAGCAAACTTCTCACAATAATAACACAATTAACCCTAATCGCAATACTGCAGAGATTCATCGTTCAGTTGCACTTGTGTATCGCATAAACGTTTTATACATCTTGGACACGCCGATTTTTTTTTTTTTTTTTGAAAAAAAAAATCCGATTTTTTTAATTTTCCAATTTTTTTTTTCTCGTAAATTCTGTTCCAGATTATCATACTTTGGCTATAACAAAAACGAAAGGAGAAAAAGAAGTAAAAGAAAAAATGGCTGCAGAACTAGTATTTGATGGCTTTGAATCGATCAAAGGGCAGAGTTTTGGTGCTAAAATCGATGTGGATGGTGAAGTTGTTTTTCAAACTGGAATGGTTGGTTATCCAGAATCAATGACAGATCCATCATATCATGGACAAATACTTGTTCTTACTTATCCAATGATTGGCAATTATGGTATACCTGGTGATGAAAAAGATGAATATGATTTACCAAAATTTTTTGAATCGTTGAATAAAATTTGGATTGCTGGTTTGGTTGTTGATGAATTATGCGATAAACCATCTCATTGGCGTGCTAAACAATCACTCGCCGAATGGATGAGCAAGAATAACATTCCTGGAATTAGTGGCATTGATACACGTGCATTAACCAAGAAAATTCGTGAACAAGGCACCATTATGGGTATATTGCTTATTATCAATTGAAAATGATTTCACAATAATTTTAAAACAAAATTTCAAAGAAAAACCGAATGAAAAAAAAAACAAAAAAAAAAAAAAATAAAAAAAAAATTAAAACTGTCATTTTTCCAATAGGTCGAATCATTCAAGAAGGATCAACACGTAAAAATGCACCATTTATTGATCAAAGTAAACGTAATTTCGTTGACGAAGTATCTGTAAAATCAATTAAAACATATAATCCATCTGGATCGCCACGTATTTGTGCAGTTGATTGTGGTTTAAAATTAAATCAAATTCGTTGTTTTCTAAAAAGAGGCGCACGTGTCGATGTTGTTCCATGGAATCATAAATTGAATAGCAATGAATATGATGGTTTATTTTTAAGTAATGGTCCCGGTGATCCAATTGTATGTGAAAAAACTGTTTCAAATATTCGAAATGTAATTGAATCGAATGAAATAAAGCCAATTTTTGGTATTTGTTTGGGTCATCAATTGTTATCCACTGCAATCGGATGTAAAACATATAAAATGAAATATGGTAATCGTGGTCACAATTTACCATGTATTCATAAAGGCACTGGAAATTGTTATATGACATCACAGAATCATGGTTATGCAGTTGATTCAAAAACAATTCCCGAACAATGGGAACTTTTATTTGAAAATAGCAATGATGGCAGCAATGAAGGTATTATTCATAATACAAAACCATTTTTCAGTGTACAATTTCATCCAGAGCATACAGCCGGTCCAGATGATCTTGAATGTTTGTTTGATGTATTTTTGGATGCGGTGAAAAGCAATAAAAATGCCAATTTTAATGTTAAACAACGTATCATTGATGTATTGGAATTCAAACCGAGTAAAAATGTAAAAATTACAAAACCACGCAAAGTGCTAATTTTGGGTTCAGGTGGTCTATCAATTGGCCAAGCCGGTGAATTTGATTATTCTGGTTCACAAGCAATTAAAGCACTTAAAGAAGAGCACATTCAAACGATTTTAATTAATCCAAATATTGCAACTGTACAAACATCACGTGGAATGGCAGATAAAGTTTATTTTTTACCAATTACACCTGAATACGTTGAACAAGTAATTAAAGTGGAACGTCCACAAGGTGTTTTACTTACATTTGGCGGTCAAACAGCATTAAATTGCGGTGTTGAATTGGTAAAAAATGGTATTTTCGAAAAATATGGTGTAAACATTCTTGGAACTCCAATTGAATCAATTATTGAAACAGAAGATCGTGAAATTTTTGCTCAGCGTGTTAATTCAATTGGTGAAAAAGTTGCACCATCAGCATGCGTTTATTCGATTGAAGGTGCATTAACTGCTGCTGAAAATTTAGGATATCCGGTAATGATTCGTGCAGCATTTGCATTAGGTGGTTTAGGTAGCGGTTTTGCAAATAATCGAGAAGAATTGATTAAATTGGCTGAACAAGGATTGGCCCATTCAAAACAATTGATCATTGATAAATCGCTAAAAGGATGGAAAGAAGTTGAATATGAAGTTGTACGTGATGCATATAATAATTGCATTACTGTGTGTAATATGGAAAATGTTGATCCGCTTGGTATTCATACAGGTGAAAGTATTGTTGTTGCACCATCACAAACATTAAGCAATCGTGAATACTATATGCTACGTGCGACCGCATTAAAAGTTATTCGTCATTTTGGAATTGTTGGTGAATGTAATATTCAATATGCATTAAGTCCTCATTCCGAAGAATTTTATATTATTGAAGTGAATGCTCGATTGTCGCGTAGTTCAGCGCTAGCCAGTAAAGCAACTGGTTATCCATTGGCATATGTTGCTGCTAAATTGGCATTGAATATTCCATTGCCGAATATTAAAAATACTGTAACTGGTGTTACGACCGCATGTTTTGAGCCAAGTTTGGATTATTGTGTTGTTAAAGTGCCACGATGGGATTTATCGAAATTTATGCGCGTTAGCAAAAATATTGGTAGCTCAATGAAAAGTGTTGGTGAAGTTATGGCCATTGGACGAAAATTTGAAGAAGCATTTCAAAAAGCATTAAGAATGGTTGATGAAAATGTAAATGGTTTTAATCCAAATATCAAGGAAGTTAATGATATTGAATTGATGCAACCAACTGATAAACGAATGTATGTATTGGCTGCAGCATTAAAATCCGGTTATTCGGTTGAAAAATTATATGAATTAACAAAAATTGATCCATGGTTTTTAAATAAATTCCAAAATATTATTCAACATATGCATAATTTGGGAAAATCAGAATCATTATCCGATCAAATGTTAATTAAATCGAAAAAACTTGGTTTTTCTGATAAACAAATTGCCGAATTAGTTGGCAGTACGGAATTGGCTGTACGTAAACATCGTAAAGAAATTGGTGCATTGCCATCAATTAAACAAATTGATACAGTGGCCGGTGAATGGCCAGCAACTACAAATTATTTATATTTAACATACAATGGCAATGAAAATGATATTGAAACACCAAGCATTGATTATACAATGGTTATTGGTTCTGGTGTTTATCGTATTGGTAGTTCTGTTGAATTTGATTGGTGCGCCGTTGGTTGTTTACGTGAATTGAAAAAACTTGGCCGCAAAACCATTATGGTAAATTATAAAATTTTGATTTAAAATATTTGCCAAATTTTTTCAATATTTATTTTTCATTTTTTTTTTTTTTCTTGTTCCCTTTCTAGGTTAACTACAACCCGGAAACCGTGTCGACTGATTATGACATGTGTGATCGTTTATATTTCGAAGAGATTTCATTTGAAATTGTTATGGATATTTACGAATACGAAAATCCAGAAGGTATAATTCTATCAATGGGCGGTCAATTACCAAATAATATTTGCATGGATTTGCATCGTCAACAAGCAAGAATTTTGGGCACATCACCCGAAATGGTCGATGGTGCTGAAAATCGATTTAAATTCTCACGTATGTTGGATCGAAAAGGAATTTTACAACCAAGATGGAAGGAATTGACTGATTTAAAATCAGCATTTGCATTTGCCAATGAAGTTGGTTATCCGTGTTTGGTTCGACCATCATATGTATTGTCTGGTGCTGCAATGAATGTTGCACATAATGATCAAGATTTAGAAGAGTATTTAAAAAATGCATCTGATGTAAGCAAAGAACATCCAGTGGTTATATCGAAATTTTTAACCGAAGCCAAAGAAATTGATGTTGATGCAGTTGCATGTGATGGTGAAATTCTTTGCATGGCAGTTTCAGAACATGTTGAAAATGCTGGCGTTCATTCGGGAGATGCTACATTAGTTACACCACCACAGGATATTAACAGTGAAACACTTGAACGTATTAAAAAGATTGCACATGATATTGCTGCTTTATTAGATGTTTCTGGACCATTTAATATGCAACTTATTGCTAAAAATAATGAACTCAAAGTTATTGAATGCAATGTCAGAGTTTCACGATCATTCCCATTCGTATCAAAAGCACTTGGTTTCGATTTTGTCGCATTGGCTACACGTGTCATTATTGGATTAGATGTTGAACCTGTTAATGTATTGAAAGGTTGTGGAAAGGTATAAAAAATTTCATCATTAATAAAAAATATGCCATTTGCGTAGAAAAAAACAAAAAAAAAAAAAAATGAAAAAAATCTATCAATTTTTCTTTTTCACAGGTTGGTGTTAAAGTTCCTCAGTTCAGTTTCTCTCGATTGGCCGGTGCTGATGTGACATTGGGCGTTGAAATGGCATCTACCGGTGAAGTTGCCTGTTTTGGTGATAATCGTTATGAAGCCTATTTAAAAGCAATGATTTCAACTAGTTTTCAAATTCCAAAGAGAGCAATTTTACTCAGTATTGGAAGTTTCAAGGTTTGTTTTGGATATTTTCATAGCTTTTTTTTTTAAATTTTTAAATTCAAAATTCGTGCACGAATTTATTTAAATATGTTTACACATTTAGCACAAACTTGAGCTATTGCCATCGGTTCGAGCACTATCAAAAATGGGCTATAAATTATACGCATCAATGGGAACAGGAGATTATTATGCAGAACATGGTGTCGATGTGAGTTATGAGAATGGATTTTCTTTTTTCATCAATTATTTCTATAGAAAACAATGTCATTCATTGAAAATTCTTTATTTTATCACAAATAGATTGAATCAGTTCATTGGACATTTGAAAAGCTCGATCAATCTGCTGATAGTGGTGATTTACAATATTTGGCTGAATTTTTAGCAGAAAAAAATATTGAATTGGTAATCAATTTACCAATGCGTAATGGTGGTGCACGTCGTGTATCATCATTTGTAACACATGGTTATCGTACACGACGATTAGCTGTTGATTTAACAATTCCATTGGTGACAGATGTAAAATGTACCAAATTATTGGTTGAAGCGATGCGAATGATTGGTGGTGCACCAGTAATGAAAACACATACCGATTGTATGACATCACGAAATATTAAAAAATTGCCTGGTTTCATTGATGTGCATGTACATTTACGTGATCCAGGCGCAACACATAAAGAAGATTTTTCATCAGGAACAGCAGCTGCACTGGCTGGTGGTGTTACAATGGTTTTAGCAATGCCAAATACAAATCCAACAATTACCGATAAAGATGCATTTGAATTGGTTAAAGATATTGCCAATTTAAAGGCCCGTTGTGATTATGGAATTTATGTTGGTGCATCAAGTAATAATTATGATGTGATACATGAATTAGCTGGTGAAGCAGCCGCTTTAAAAATGTATTTAAATCAAACATTTTCAACGTTACAATTGAATGATATGATTATTTGGAAAAAACATTTAAAAAATTGGCCAAAAGGAGCACCACTTGTTGTGCATGCTGAACGTCAATCAACGGCAGCTGTTATATTTTTAGCAAATGTTTTAGATCGTGCCATTCATATTGCACATGTTGCACGAAAAGAAGAAATCGAAATTATTCGGAGTGCAAAAAAACGTGGCATGAAAATAACATGCGAAGTGTGTCCACATCATTTATTTTTATCAACAGATGATATACCAAAAATTGGTGCCGGTCGTTCAGAAGTGAGACCAGTTTTATGTTCACCAGAAGATCAAGCAGCACTGTGGGAGAATTTAGAATATATTGATGTATTTGCCACAGATCATGCACCACATACAATTGATGAAAAAGATTCAACAACACCACCGCCAGGTTTTCCCGGTCTTGAAACTATTTTACCATTGTTATTAAATGCAGTCAATGATGGTCGACTAACACTTGATGATGTTATTAATAAATTTCATCGAAATCCGCGAAAAATTTTCAATTTACCTGAACAACCAAATACATATGTTGAAGTTGATTTGGATGAAGAATGGACAATACCATCGAAACCCGTACATTCAAAGGCACATTGGACACCATTTGCCGGTATGAATATAAAAGGTTCAGTTCATCGTGTTGTGCTACGTGGTGAAGTTGCATTTGTTGATGGTGAAGTATTAATTGAACCTGGCTATGGTCAAAATGTTCGAGAATGGAATACCGTTTCGAAAACTGATTATAAACATGTTTTGGAAAAAATTGAACATTTATCGGCTGGCAGTGATTTATTTGAAACAAGTCTTAAAGATTCAAAATCATCAGAAATTATCAATGATGTACAAACAAATGATTTCTTTACAAAATTATTGGCTGAACCACTTATCAAACCAAATGTACATTTTGCATCAAATGATCGTATGTTTAGACAACCATCACCATTGCCAAGAATACGATGTGATTCAGCTGGAAATGCAACATTAAAAGAATTAGTACAAACAACAACTGCACAAAATGCTACCCTTCAACATGGACTATATGGAAAGCATATTCTTAGTTCAACCATGTTTACAAAAGAGCAATTAAATGATATCTTTGATTTGGCACAAACATTTAAAAGTCGCATTGCCAAAGAGCGTAATACATTTGATATTTTACGTGGTAAAATTATGGCATCGATTTTTTATGAAGTGAGCACACGAACAAGCTGTAGCTTTGCTGCTGCTATGCATCGATTGGGCGGACAAGTTATTTATATGAATGAATCAAGTTCATCGGTTAAGAAAGGAGAAACTTTAACTGACAGTATTACGGTTATGGCTGGATATTCGGATGTCATTGTTTTACGGCATCCAGATCGCGACGCCGTTTCGGTAAGTAATGATATTCAATGATATTTATTTAAAAAAAAAAAAAAAAATTGATGATTTTTTTCTTTCACTTTTTAATTTTTCTCTACAGCAAGCAAGTCAACACAGTCGTAAACCAATCATAAACGCTGGCAATGGCATTGGAGAGCATCCAACCCAAGCATTATTAGATATATTTACCATTCGTCAAGAAATTGGCACAGTGAACAAATTGTCAATCACGATGGTTGGTGATCTTAAAAATGGACGCACCGTTCATTCTTTGGCAAAATTGCTAACTCTTTACGATATTCAATTGAATTATGTTAGCCCACCAAGTTTGTCAATGCCAGACCACATTACAAATAGTCCAGAAATGAAACGTGTTAAACAAAAGGTTAATTTTCATTTTTCTTGTTTTATAGAAAAGAATTCTTATTTTTTTTTTTTTTTTTTTTTTTTTTTCATTTAAATAATTCAAATTAAATTGCCTTGTAATGGAGGAAAAAAAACAAATGAAAATTTTCAAATTTTTCATTTTTCAAACAGGTTTATAATACATTGGCAGAAGCTTTACCAGAAACCGATGTCTTGTATATGACACGCATTCAAAAGGAACGCTTTGAATCCGAAGAAGAGTACAAACAGGCATGTGGTCATTTCATTGTTACACCACATTTAATGACAATTGCCAAACGACGCATGATTGTAATGCATCCATTGCCAAGAAATGATGAAATTTCACAAGATTTCGATAATGATCCACGAGCCGCATATTTTCGACAAGCCGAAAATGGCATGTACATTCGAATGGCTCTATTGGCCATGGTTCTTGGAAAATCCGAATAACAAATTAATTTTAATTGTTTCAATAAAACTGACATAATTGTTAATTTACACCAATCAAATTATCAAAATTTTTTAATGAATCTTGCTGCCATTTTTTTTTTGTGGCAACATAATTTTTATTGGAAAAATATTATAAAAAAAATAGAAAATACTTACTGTTGAACAGTGAATCAGTACAAAAATCTTTTCTAAAAAAAACACCATTTATTTGGCTAAAAATAGGTTTGACTCATTCTCCTCACGATATAATAAGTAGTGTTGATATATAGTACATGTTTCAAATTTGGCCACCATTTTGGAATTGTTCACTGACTTTCATTGGAATTGTTCATTACTTCGAAATCGACTCAATTTTCAAAAGAGAATAACGAATGAAATGAAAGAAAATGATTTATTTATCGTGGCGACATAATTTGTATTTGTATTTGTATAAATTTATAAATCATATCGATTTTGGATTTTTATTAAATACTAAATAAAAATACATTTCCTCGAACCATATAACATTTACGTATATTGAGTGAAATCTTCTGTTTCTCTTTCATTTTTTGCTTTGTTATTAACAGTCTGATTCGATGTTGTTGCTGATGTTCCATTTTCTTTCATTATCTGTAAATCAATAATAAAAATAGTATTTACTTGAATGCAAATGAATTGAAAACCATTTTTTGGACAAACAATAATATTACCTTTGCTCTAAGATGTTTGATTTTACGTAGCCTCTCTAGCCAATTCGATGCATATGGTCTTCCATTTTTCATTTGTAGTGATTTTGCAACCAACGATGCTAGCTGAACAAAAAATACATTTCCTATTTGAAAAAAAAAAAAAAAACAAAAAAAAAAAAAAATTGCCACTTACATTAGCATGCAGTGCCAATTGTCTCGCATATCCTGGTGCACTAGCATCAAATATAATTTTCGGTTCGGTATGGCAAATAAATTTGGCCACATCATCTTTGCATCTAATAAAAATGCGATTGCTATTCAATTCAAGTGGTTCAATGATAACACACGCATAATTAAATTGACCTTTGATCGTATTAAGATTATATTCTTCACCACTTTCATTGTAAACAATTGATACATAATCATTGCCAATATTTTTCTTTTTCTCTGTACGATTTGGATCATCGTCTTTGTTTGGCATTAACGTTGCAACATGAAATGTTACTTGTATGATATCATCTTGCCAAACATATGTAAAATTACCATCTCTGCCATCCGTTTCCATGTCAATGAATAAATTTAGTTCTTTGGCATTTTTTAGCGATACCAAAGCGCCTAAATTTTGAATAAAATCCATATAATGTAAACTTCCATATCGATTACTCAAAATTTCAATTTCATTATGTGTTTGAAACGCGTCCAGCATATAATACACCAATTTTGTGCGTTTCAAATGGTGGAATATAATTAATCATACTGTGAGAAAAACAAAAAAGGAAAGAAAAAAAAAAAAGAGTTGAATCAGTCAAAATCAATTAAACGCAAATTGTAAAAATGTGATGCTTACTCGATTGCTTTGCAATTTGTTTGGCTAATCAATAATGGAGGTTCGGTCACTTTGTATGGGCTCGTATAAAATAACTGTAGAAAGATCGAACTCGGACTTAGCACTGAACGGGCTGAAAATGAATATAATTCGCAATCAATTTTCCATCAACGTGTTCTTTTTTGTTTTTTTTTTTTTTGTTTTCCCAATTCAATAAAACTTACTGCCTTTGAATATCCATTTAGAATTATCACGATTGTCACGTTCTCCACGTACGACTGATATGGTTTTTGATCGGCCTCTTTGAAAATCATTAAAATTATTCGAACTATTCAAATGTGACATTTCAAAATTGTTGCGAGCCAATAAACGCGGTGACAATGGTGCATGTGATTGTGGTGGTTTTGTTGCCAAATTTGGCATATCAATGTTTAATTTAAATTTGGATGATGTTGTTCCGCCAAGATTTATTGATGATCCAGATGAACTATGTCGTGGCTCATTGATTGGTTGTTGCTGTTGTCGTGACTGTGATTGATCTTGTTGTAATGCATCATCAGCTGAATGCTGTTTTCGTGGCGTTGAATTTTGATTAATCGGTATTAAATTGTCAACGGATGAATTTTGTGCCACTTTTGCTGTTGTCGATGCGGATGAAGATGTTGTTATTGATGTTGATGTTGATGATGATGATGACGAATTTTGAACTGAATTTGATTTTGCAATAAAATCCGGTTGATGATTTTTTGCTGTTTCACTTGCTATTACTGAAACGGTTCCATCATTTTTTGATTTTTGCTGATCAATTTGGATACTTTTCGGTGGTGTTGCTGCATCACCAATTTCTTCGGGGATTGCTTCACAACTGGAAATTTTTAAGAAAAAACAATATAACAATTCAAGTTTTATTTGTGCAAAAAATCTTCAAAAACAAATTTTTTTTTTTTTTTTTTTTTTTAATTAAAATTTCTCATCTTGAAAATTACCTGGGCCGTAAGTTTTTCTTCTTTTGTTGTTGTTCATTATCGATAATGTTAAATTCATCATCACCATTGCCATGTGTAGACAAATTGCTGCTATTATTTTGTGATAAATTTGATTTTTGCCCAATGAATGGATGACGCCAATTTGAGCTCATTTCTGGACTTGAATTAACACGTCGTACTGGATTTCTAGATTTTGCTTCATTTTCATCGAATGCTAAACCATTTCCATCATCATCGTCCGGTTCAACATCACTAAAACTACCTGATGGGATTTTATCAACATTTGATGATTTTGGAATATTTATCGGTCCGCTCAATGGATGTAAATTTGATATATTATTATCTATAACGCTAGTGGATGTGTTAATTTTTTCTATTTTTTTCCCATTGTTAACAGTATTTTGGTTATTTTCTTGTTTCATTTCATTCAATTCAATTGATTTAATGGCATTTGGTTCAACTGTGACCGTTTTCTTTTTAATTGTTTCATTTGTTACCGTTTGCACATTTGTTAAATTCACATTTCGTCCCTCATTCGATGATGAACTTTTAAACTTTTCACTGGTTATACCATATGGTGTTGTCATTGATGATGAATTTGAAAATTCACTACTTTCAGACACTTCACCGCTATTATGCTGTAATGTTGCTTTTGTATAACGACGACAAACATCACTGCGACTGGATTTTAATGAGCTAACTTCCGGTGATGTTGCACCATTCGATGAATTTTGATCATTTAATTTAACTGGTTTACATATAAAACCACAACGATCACATAAACCATTTGGTCCTGCTGTTGATGAACATCCACTTGTTGTAATTGTAACAACATTATTACCAACTAACCATGACATTGAATGACCATTTGCTAATAAATATTCAGCAGTTGATGATCGTTTTGGTAATGCTGAACAGGTTGAGTATGTGTGTCGTGATAAAAAATCAATACATGTATCAGCCAATTCCATATGAAAATTGTATGCAACTTCATCAGCTGCTTCATCACTTTTTATATGTAAATTTTGGATATTTGGTCGTTCGCCACGTTGCTTTGCACCGCGTTCAGTTAAACTTGAGCTACGTTTTCGATTTGATGAATCTTCATTGATTGGTGCATGATCATTGCATTTCATTTCTTCAAATGGTTTTTGTACATTTGTTTTTAAACCTTTTAAAATGTATTGTACGAAATCTTTGCGCCAAGAGAGTTTACATTTTAAAAACCAACCGGCAATCACATGATGTGCCAATGATACTGTATAATGATCGTATTTGTGTGGATTTGTATATGGTAATGATATTGCAAACACATACATGTATTGTGTGTTTGTAAAACTGGCAAATAAACGACTCGGTAAACGACTCAGTGCTGTGTGTGTGTGAGAGAGAGAGAAAAAGATCCAAATTAGATTCGAATGAATTTGAGAATTTGTTTACTATTTGGAATTTCATGTTTTAGAATTGCATTTTTTTTTTTTCTCATTCGAATGTTGCCTTGAAAGGAATTCAATAAATGTTCATGTTGAAAATGGAAAAATTCCGAATGAAAACTGTCTGAATGACTCAACTTACTTGACAAAAATTCCAAAACTGGCACAGCAACATTCAATGTAGTTGACATTCGGCTCATATCGAATAAAATTTCAGCCAAATGACGTAACATTAAATCCAATATTTCCATAAGCATAACAGTAAATGCTTGAATACAAACGCGTGGTGTATTTTCCAATGCCAAAAGTCCCGGTCGCAAGCATGTTATCATACGATTTTGAATTGTACCACTAAAATTCTGATGATATGGAATCAATGCGGCAATTGTATTTATGACTAATGCTTGAAAATCGGACAATTGTGGTTTGTGTATTGTCGGAATGAATGTATCAATTCGTGGTTTATTGTTCGAATGTGGTGGCTATTACAATGAATAAGTGTAAAATTCAACAAATTAGTCAAAGTTATTTTTATCGAAAGAATTTCCTGTGAAAATATTTCTGTTCTTTTCACATTCATTTCTGTTTTTTTTTTTTTTTTTTTTCGGAGGAAATATGAAATGACTCATATCATTTACCTTATTTACAAGTCCAATAATAGCAGAAGCCAGTGTTTCCATGTCAATACCTCTGAATAATGCTTTGTTTTGTAGAATTAATGGTAATTTTTTTAAAACAAGTTGCATAATTGACCAATCATTCTCGCCAATTTCACCGACACTTGTACGAATTTTTGCATCCTTTTCATTGGCAATATTTGCAAACGTTGGAATGACGATACTTTCTAAAATTTCTTCTTCATAGGCCGATCTATTTTGGTTGAAAACAATATGTGGATAGAAGTGGGAAAAAAAAAACAAAAACAAAAAAACAAAACGTGTATTAAGAATAAAAATGAGTATTTGTCGGAGAATTCAATTGCAAATGGTAGACATTTCAATAGATATAAATTGTCAATATAAATGTAAATTGTAAACATCAATTGGATGTATGCAAAAATTCACTCACTTGTTATTATCCATAATTCGCTTGAGCACATGTAATGATTTATCTCGAATTTTATAACTTTGCATGTTAAAAAATCGATTCATAAATGAATTCAATTCTTGCAACCATAGTGTTTGTGTTGGTGTAATTTTCTTTGATTTATATTCCATTAATTGAATTATGGAGTCTTCAGATCGACTATCACACACGTATTCAATAACTGAGTATATTGTCTGTGGATCAGTAGCTGCTTCTTTTCGTTGAACCAGCTGTTCGATTTTGTCAAGCGCTTCATGATATGCAGTTTGTATTACACTGTCTTTCGGGAGGCCATCATTTTCTACGAAACAAGCAAAGACAAATTTTTTTTTTCCAATTTTCAAATTTTTTTTTTTTTTTTTTTTTTTTTTTTGATAATTTTTTCCAGATAAACATGTCAAAAAAAAGTCCCAGGATAATATGCATTAAAAAGATTGAAAGAAAATGAAAAGTGAAGAAAAACATAAATTTTTCTCACCATAATAACGAATATTGTCAGCAATTGTTCGCAAAATTTCACATAAAACATCCCAGGTCGGTTCACTTAAATCACGTCCAGAGACATGAATGAGTCGCTGAATACCGATTATCACTTCGTATGTTACGAACACTCGCTGACTTTTTAATGCCTATGACAAAGAACAAAATTGTAACATTTTTTTTTTACTTTTTTTCTCATTTGATTTAAAAAACAAATTGTTCAAAGAAAAACGTGTATCATTTTTCTTCAGAAAAAAACAAAAAAAAAAAAATAAACTTACAAGTAAAAAACTTTGTAAAACCGATGTCGGTGATTGTTTGAATAGATCGTTCACTTTTGAACTGGTTGAACCCCATAATCCCATGTTAATATAAAAGACAGCCCCACGTAACAGTGAATCATCGTTCACATAATTTGAATTGTTTAATAAATTGCACATGTAAAGCAGTGCAGCATGGCCCATTTTTGTACCAAGTAATTTTTTCATTATATCCCATGACTTTTGCACATATATTTCTCGATTCACTGTTCGACACAATGCATAAACCCACTCAGGCAACATTTTATTTGGCAGTACAGTGTAGCAAAGGATTGCATCTAAAACATCTAAGCACTGCAAAACGATATCATCCGGTGTACAGCACATCAAACAAGCGAATCTATATTATTTTTTTTTTTTTTTTTTTGAAAATAAACACATTTAGATTTGAATTGTTATTCTAATGAATCAAATCAATATCAAAAACTATCTTACGTTATAATTCCATCAACAATACCAGGATCTAAGTATGCGGCATTATAAACAATAAGATTATGAATCATAATCAAAAGTTCTCTAATTTGTTTTGTATCTTGAAGTTTAACAAGCCATCGATTTAATACAAAATCACCAATCACATCATCAATATCTTTAATATTTTTCCCATTATCTGTTAATGTTTTAAGTAAATCTAATTGGCATTGTATATCATCTGGATTATCATTTGCTTGAATGACACGAAAAAAGTGTACACGCATCAATGATAAATCCTCATATTGACACTGCACTAATTTTTGATAAAATCTATAAGTAATGTGACGTTGCTCCCAAGGTCGTGTTGATGTTATTAAATCTTTGGTTAACTCCCATAATCGAAGTATGGTTGCCTAATTCAATGACAATAAAAAAGATGTTGAATGTAAATGATACAAAGGAAAAGAAAATTTACTATTTACACTAAATGGTAGCCACCTAGGTAACTTCACACAGCACACTCACACAGCACACACGCACACACATTTGCATAAAATCTATTTACTCACATCTTCTAGTCGGCTAATTTTGTCCGATTCACAAAGCTCTTTGAGTGTTTTACATCGTTGTGTTGCGGCAATTTGCGGATGAATTAATGCTTCCAATTCACGTAATAAATCTGCATCAGTTCTTTCGCGACTACTCCCTATTTTACAAAAAAAAAAAAAAAAAAATTAATTGCAAAAAACCGCATTTGAAAGGTCCAATTTAAAATAAAACCCAAACGTGAAAAGAAAAAAAAAAACCAACAAATCTCTCTTGTTTGTACAACTGGAAATGTCATTCAACTCACCGCTGGAATTTTTATCCATTCGAAAGAAATTCTTTAATTTTGACAACGAATCCTTTTGACTCATGATTGCAATTCGACTATTGTTGGCTTATTATTTGAACTTGATCTATTTTCAGGGCAACTGTATATGTTGTATTTGCAATAGCACAACGCATTCATTTATTAAGTATACACAAATTAAATTTTCAGAATGAATGAACGAAAAGAATGGAGAAGAGAAGAAGAAATAAAAAAAAAAAAAAAAAAAAAATGAAAGAAACAAAAAATACCAACAATTTGCTAACTAATTTCTTCGAACGCAAATGAATGCACGAATTCAATTTAAAACTATGATTGATTTTTATCGTGGCATTGATTAAATATGTGCAAGAATTCACTTGCAATTGACCACAACATTAAAACAACTCTTGTTTCACACAGATTTTCACCGAGTCAAAATCTATATTTGACAACCATATGATCCAAAAATAATTCACCACATGTGTTCGATTCACATTCATTTGCTAAGAAATTGTGTATTTTTGTGTCAGCATCATTTTTGTGTCTGATTAATTTTAAATCAAATTCTTATTGTTTATTGCAGTATTTTGTAGTTTAATAAACAAGTTTAGACAAAATGTTGGTGAGTTACGGTGTTTTTGTGCTATTTTGATTGTTTTTCATTTTTTTATTTATTGAAAAACGAAAAAAAAAAAAAAATAAAAAATCTTTGTACCGAAAAAACGTCGTCTTCGTTTTTATTATTTCCATATATAGTAATGACTCATGCATGACTAACTGCCAGTAAATGGGAACTTTTTTTTTTTCTCTCTCTCTCTCTCTCTCTCTCTCTGTTTTTGACATATTTTCATTTGTATTGTATTTTATTCAATTCATTTAACGAGTGTTTTATTTTGAATTTATTTAAGGATCCAAATGAAGATACTGAATGGAATGATATTTTGCGTTCAAAAGGTATTTTGCTAGGGGCTGAAGACCCTTTATGAATATATATATTTAGTAGATATTCAGAATATTCACGCGATATTTACAATATTTATTTTTATTTACTTTCGTTCTTTCCCCCTAGGTATTTTGCCGCCAAAAGAAGCCGAAATTACCGAAGAATCAATTGTAAAAATGGTGGAGCAAGCCATTGATAAAAAATTGAACAGTGAGTGTCTAAATGTATGGTAGAAGTAAAAAAGAAGTACTGTAATTACAAATTTTTCCGTATACATTTACAGATGAAAAGCAAATGGACGATATGAATTTGGATGAGCTCGATGAATTAGAAGATTCAGAAGATGAAGCAATTTTATTGGAATACCGTAATAAGAGAATTGCTGAATTAAAAGCATTAGCTGAAAAGAGTAAATTTGGTTCGGTTCGTGAAATTTCCGGTCAAGATTATGTGGATGAAGTGAATAAAGCCGGCAATGGTATTCATGTTGTTTTACATTTGTATAAACAAGGCATCCCATTGTGTGCATTAATCAATCAATATATGAACAATTTGGCCGTTCGTTATCCAGAAACGAAATTTATTAAATCCATTGCAACAACATGTATACCAAATTTCCCAGAAAAAAATTTACCAAGCATTTTCATTTATTATGAAGGTCAAATAACAAAACAAATCATCGGACCCGTTGAATTGCGCGGTGAAAAATTAACCGAAGATGAATTTGAATATTTACTCGGTCAATACGATGCAATTAAAACGGAAATTAAAGAAGATCCACGTCAAGGTGTTAAAGATAAATTGTTTGAAGATTTAGCCAATACCAATGATTGGTAAACATTTTCTTTTTTTTTTTCCAATTCACAAAATTACACTCATTCAAATTATACAGTCAACATACACTCACATTTTTACTTTGTATTCGATCAAAACTAATGTAATTTGTCTTTATTTATTTTTTGCGCCAAATAAATGGAATTTTATTCGCAGT
>JAQOWM010000072.1:622500-653595 GCA_029041755.1 Resseliella maxima | reverse complement strand
TTCTCTTCTCTTCTGTTCTCTAGCTCGTCATTTCACGTGTAAATTTAAACATACTAATTTCTATGTAGAGCAACAGTATTTTTTCCATTGAATCATTAAAACTATTTGACTGAAAAAGTACTTAATTATATGACTTAAATAGATGAAAAAAAATACATCAAATTTCACATCATTTGAATGATTTCATCGAAACGGTTTATTTTTCAAACGAGAGAATCAAATTTATATCTCTCCGTCACATTAGCAATGTGATAATTCTGATACACTAAACAAAAGCAAATTAGAATGAAAAAAAAAAAAAAATCAAAGGCAAGTCTTGATAAAGTTGACAACAATATTAGATAATGGCTACCTTCTTTACTCAAATACTTGTGAAATGCTTAAATCGCCTTCTACAGTGACTTGACTGTGTGCGAATAAAAACCAAGTACCAGTTGAACAACAATGAAAAAGATGACCGTTCATTTCAAACAAAAAAAAAAAAAAAAATCTTATCAGTTTTAAGCCATTTGTACGCATGGTTTCCATTCTTTTAGGGCTACTCGAATAAAATGGAGAAACTTCAAAAACAACTGGAGACAGTTTCATTACAATGCTTTTAATTAAATATAATTAAGTTTTAAATTTCAATGTAAAATACGTATTGAATTGCACAAAGATTTCCGTGAGAATGTCAGCTAAAAAAGCGTATTGTGCAAATAAACGTGAACAAACTGAAATAGGAAAGCATTACTGTAAATCTTCGTTGTACAACAATTGACATTTGCGAAAGAGCAACACTAAAGTAATATATATACATGAATAATATAAAGGAATTTAGGAATGAGTTTCAAGGCAATGGTCGAAATACCATTCATAAACGAAAAACCACACACACACACACCCACCCACACACACTCACACAAACTGTTTGGCAAACTACTATGGATGATTTATTGAATAATATTTGGACATTTGTTTTTATTTTCTGCTTTTTATTATGTTATTATTATTCCAAATTGATTTTTTTTATGTTTTTTGTTTGTTTGTTTGTTGAAAAAAAGCATAATCTTTCTTCATCGACATCGTTCTGCATTCAACATTCTTCTATCAAGTTTTGGATCATAAATCTCTCTCTCTCCTTCTCATACAGACACACACACACACAATCGCGCACACCCATCCTTGTGCGAATTCACAAATATTGAATGTAATATTCTGCTTCTTACTTGATTTCATATCTTATTTCATGTTTTCCATATGAAATTTAGATGAAAAATGTGCTATTATTGTGATTTTGATACGATATCATGATTACAAATGTCACATCAATGCGATTGTAATGATTCAATCTTTCATACACAATACATTCAATTTCCGTTTAGTTGAAAATATTTCATTTGAAACGGAAAGGAAAATGACTGAAAATCAATATTATTAAAATCAATCAATTTTCGGATTTAAAGACATCGAGAAATCAGAAAGTTCGTCAATTAATCGTGCATTTTAGATTTTGTTATGTTTAGATTTGAGCATAAGAAAATAAACAGAGATCAAAATGTTTGAAAGCTTACATAAATTGTCTATAGAGCTAAGCTTTTAAGCTTGGCTTTTGATTTCAAATTTTGCACAAAGACTGTTGATTTTGATATGGTTAATCGTCTCCATAAGTATTATGAATGTTCTTTTTTTTTTTTTTTTTTTTTTTTTTTTAGTCTGAGAAACAAAATTACCCAAAAAGATAGCAAATCTTTATATAACATCGTTATAAATATAAAAAAAAAGAAAAGGTTTATTAGGAAAAATGAGCATAATGAAAATGGAAAGTGTGTGCGTTGCAATATTATGATTTGATAGACACAGACCAATTATCGATTCAAATTTCTTATTCCAAAGTAAAGACGAAGAAAGTAACGTAAACTTCACCATCATTGTATATCACCTTTATACTTATAACACATCTTGCCGACGTAAGCGTATCTTTGTTTCTTTTTCAAAAAAAGAAGGTAAACCAACAATGTTATAAAATGTCGTCGGTTCGAAGTGTTTAGCAATAAACGAACACATTCTGTAGTCATTTGCTTGATTGTTGGAACACAAGTTGATTGAGATGAATGGATTCCGTCATATGACAATTCAAATCCTATTTCAAAATCGTATTATTCAGTTCAACATATATAAGTGAATCATGCCTTGAATACAAGCACATATTTTAACTCAGAGAGTTGCATCAACGCCCTCTGAACTGCATGTACAACAGTTTGTGTTGAAAAAATAATTTTTACTTTCCAATAAATTTTATTTATTTTTAAGTTTAAATGTTCAATCGATTGAAAGTTTTATTGAAAAACAATAATCATTCATTCAACACAAACTATTGTACATGTACTTCGGAGGGCGCTGATGCAAATTTGATGTAAAATATGTATTTGTATTCAGGGAATGGAATGGTTAATGCGGTATAAATGAACAAGTGGGCGAGAACAAAAAGATTATATAAAATCAAATAATGAACCTCTATTTAGTATAGTGCTTGTTTAGTAAACAATGTTTACATCATATTCATTCTTTTCAAATATCAAGAACACGCACTTTGCTGTAATTTACCCAATTGATTTGATCAACCAAACGATATTCTAATTTTAAATGTATAATAAAACATAATTGATTTTATGCAATTTTACTACTTATTTTGATACTTTAATTTTGTCTTACTAAAGCTTATGCTTTGCTTTTGTTCAAATATTGAGCTACAATGTTTGTACACTGTGTGCTCATATAAAAATGAAAAAAAAAAATCGATATGGAAATTGCAATTTGATTTCATTTAGTACTTTATTAATGGCAAAATCGAACCAATATGCGACAAGTTATTGATTTTTTTTTTTCTATTTTGAATACGGAAATTTAAGAGCCTGTATTTATTGTAAATTATTGAATACTAGAAAATATGATTGGCTATGGTTTTCGAATAGATTGTAACAATTTAGCCGGCAAGCAAAAGGTCAACAAAAAAAAAAATCATGTATGTATACATAGGCAAATATTTATGGTTGAATACAACGAATTTTCATTCAAAAAAGACAAAAAAAAAAAAAAAAAAAATGCTCAAATTCAATGTGATAATTTTATGCATAGCATTTGCAAAGAGTTTCACTTAAAATCCTTTCAAGGTGACGTTATTGTCTCCATTCGATGAAAACAGAATTCTAATTTGAAAACCATACCGGAATGTCGCACAAAAGCTAATCAGACTTGTTGTCATTTGTTTTTTTTTCTCTCTTTTCTCATTCATATGCCGTCAAATTGGTTTTTGTGGGCAGTCGAAATTTGATATTGACGCAACCACAATTGCAAAAGATACTTACGCAAACACACATTGCTAACACCATTCATTTCATTCAATAGAAATGCACAATTAGATGATGATCTAGACTGTGTCAAACGGACAAATTTCGGACAAAATTTTTTTTTCCTTAATTCCGAGCTACAAATGATTTTGAACGCATTTCGAACCATTTCGAACGAAAAAAAAAAAATTTCCGAACTTTTGTCCGTTCGAAAAAATTGTCCGAAATAATCCAAAATACTTCCAAAATAATTTTTAGCTCGGAATTCGAAAAAAAAAAAAAAAAAAAAATATTTTGTCCGAATTTTGTCCGTTTAACACCTCAACGATGATCCCCAACAGTTGAATTTCCTCAGGTCGCTGATATTTCTCTCCATTGAAGGATATAAATAGCATTGGATATTACGTTATTTGTGTTTGTTTTCAACATTCAATGTGGTGAACATAACCATTTCTCACAACAATATTCGGCGAACATTCCCAAGACACGTTACAAACGCATAGGTTACAAATTCTAAGACTTTTGTCGAAACGCAATTATGGCAAAGGTAAAAAAAAAAAATTAAAATGATGAAGAAGAACAAGACGAACAGAGAAATAACAAAACAGCTATGTCACGTTGACTACCAAACAGCCTATTGCAGCGAGTCAACTTCGTTGGTTAATTAAACGTTGACAAGAAATTTTATTAAAACTTTTATTAAAAATTGTGCTGTATTTCTTTTTTTTCTTTTTTTTTTGCATACTAAATGGGAACAGCTGTGCCTGTCGAATGCTTGAAAGCATAAGATTTGAAAAAGAGAAAAATCGTTGTGATTTTTTTTCTCCCCTTTAAAATTATATCAGCATTACTATAGACATTATGAATGTGCTTTTTAGTTAGAAAATAATATCGAACTTCAAATTGAGTAAATAAACTGATGAAACATAAATAAAAAAAAATCGAAATGCATGAATTTTAAAGATTCCTTTTGATATTTTATTTGAAAAGGACATTTACAGTTTGCTCTCAATTTTATTTTTAACTTTATTGAGAGCAGACACACAAATTCCAGAAAATCTATTAAGTATTAAGGAAATTTCGTATCAATAACTACTTGAAATATCATTTTATCTCTATTTTTGGTATCCAATCCATTTGAATGCATCGATAATATTATAAAGAATGAAGGCGACAGTAATCCATAATACTATAAATATTCATTTACTTGAAAATGCAGCATAGTTTAAAATTGGTTTGAAAAACATTTGATGAGAATGGAATGGAAATGGGACGGGATGAAATGTTGAAAGTGTTGTTTAGAATTTCGTAACGTAACGATAAAAACCAAAAATTCGATGTTTCTTGAAAAACAATTTGTCGAATATCTGTGAAACTTTATGCTGTGAGTTAAAGATGAACTCAATTTAATGCGACTTGAATATTTACCTTTTGAAAAGGACAGAGATAAGAAGACAAAATGAACCTTTTGAACGGTTCAAAGGACGGAACGGGCATACTTGTCTTTCGAGAAGTTTTCCCAACTGCACGTCATTTGCACACACATATCAAGAATAAAATTTTGTGTATGTGTGAGTGTGTGTGTGTGTGTGTGAGAGAGATAGAGATAGAGGGGTGAAGAGAATAAAAATAAAAGAGAAATGTAGAGGCAAACATGAAAACATCTTCTGTTTTTGCAAATGCAAAACATTTTGATGACGATCGTTGGCAACTTAATCATTGAATGCGGGCGCATCACTTTTCAGACTGAATTTGAATAGAATCGCAAACATTCTCTATTTTCACAAATGACTAAACATTATTTTCCGCTCCTGGTTGATAGCCGCTGTGTGACAGTTTTTTTTTGTTGGTTTGTGTGCATGTCAGTGTGTGCGTGTGTGTGTGTGTGTGGGGTGTATTGTGTCATTTTGAACGGGTTCAACTTGAACCGTTCAAGCCACTGGTTGGGTGAAACAACTTTTAACTGCTTTAAAACCAATTTCAACTCTTTTAAATAGTAATGGTTCCCTCTATTTATCTTTATATATATATATGTGTGTGTGTGTGTGTGTCAATGAAAGTAATGAACGAATTACCGAATAAGTCCCAGTTCCAGTTTAAACTTTCCATCTGAATTTCATCTACCACATAATTTCGATGAACACCTTTTCACTTAGAAACTGCGTTTCGTTTTGTTTTGTTTCGTTATGTTTTGCAAAGCAATGTTAATCACAAAACAAGTGAAATGGCAAAATCTGATTTTGTTTCTATAATAAAAGTCCAAGTTGTATAGAATGGAGTAAAATATAGTGTCAAATATTGTTGACTTTATATTTAGTGGGATCAGCTATTTGCGTGTAAATATGTACGGGTTTTATATCAATGTATGATATGTGAACGACTGCACAAATGTGTTGATGCAGCACACACATACACATTGAGAGAATGAGAGAAAGAGAGAGAGAGAGAGAGAGAGAAAGAGAGAGAGAAATGAATGGAGAAAGAAAGTAAAAGAGAGAGAGTGAAAGAGAAATAGAGATAGCTTGAAACTGAATGGGCAAAAGATTAAATTGAAGAGGTATAACTTTTCAGCATGTAAAATATCTAACAAAGAGCTTATTACGCTCCAATTTCGATGTCATACATTTTTTCAATGAACTTTTCACATTTTGATGACTCTTTGCCATTTGAATCGTTTATTTAGTTCAGTGTTGACACTCGCCATAATTTTGCATAGTCAAAAATGATAAGTGATTATATATGTATGTGATATTATTTAGTTTGTCACATTCATGCTTTGATGGATTACAAAAAAAGCCATACGATACACGATATATGATAAGCATAATTTCAATTTCTGATTCATAAATAAGAAGATGATGAAACATCAATCGATTAAATCAACAAATGTATGATGTAGCATGCGTATTGATATAAAATGGAATACTTGTGAAAATTGGTAAATGGAAATTCTTCGGATCAATGATGATTTACAGCTGTAATAAACGTCAATGGCAAACATTCATGTATGTTTATAAATCATTAAAAATAGCAATACACGTATAGACACGCACACACACATTGCTTATGTTCATGCTGAGCGGTAGCAGACCATCGTACAACAACAATGATTCGCTTCATAAAGATGATATTGCGATACGATTTGCAACAGCAAGAAATCAATTACGGTATTATGTGGTATGACTTTGATCGGTATCGTTTGACTTGTCGTGGCGGGTTCAAATTGACTGCATTTATTCACTAATATTTCAGCCAATCAATAACATCTGTTTGAAGGTTCAAATTTTCCGTTACTCACGAAATTCACCCACACGCGGAAATTCTTATTTATTCTCAGACATGAATTTCTCTTCTACGTTATTTTCCATTTCTTCTGTTTTTTTTTTTTTCTCTTCTCTTTTCATGTTTAAGAATATCATCAACATCTTTCTATTCTCCCTTTTTTTTTCTTCTCTCGTTCTCTCCCTTTTCCTCTTTCTCTTTGTTTTCGTTCGGTTTTTCATTCATTTTAAACACTATAAATGTAAACATATAAATCAGTTACTGTTCACACTATATTTTTCATTGAAATAAATAAACTAAGAGAATTTGTTATCAAATATTTATTGATCCTTTACCTTATTACAGCATTATAATTATTCCTAGTGTGTTTTCATAAATACATCATCCTTGAGTTTTGATTTATAGAACCACAATATTCGCTTGAAGAATGTATATTAACGTATTTTCTTTTATGTGTTTTCCTCATGTTTTATTCAGTCTGATTTTGCCATTAGGAAACGAAAAAGTCACTTTTTCACATATTTTTTTTTTTTTTCATCTCTATCTCTCGAATACAGCTCCCAAAAACACATATATCAACAGTCTGTTAACGAAAATAAAATATAAAAAAAAAAGAAAAAGAAAAGAAATACGATACCCAGTATATCTATAGTATGTTTAATGTAATATGGTTTTTTTTTTTTGCTTTCTCCCTTTTCTATACGGAAACAAGTAGAAAAAGATTTTTGTTGCAGGTGTTGAAACACAATTTAAATATATAAGAAAAATATACGATTCCAAACAAAACAAAAAAAAAAAAAAAAAAAAAAAAACGAATAAACGATTTTTATGCTTGTTCAGCAAATATTCAATTTGATGATTCTTATGAAATCCGACGATTAAAAAAACTGTGGAAAATTGCTTAAAACTATTTTTAACGGTAAAAACTTTGACTACGATTTGAACTTGCTAAGGTAAATAGAAAATCTCTCGATTATGCGGCGTAATCATTTTTTTGCCTACACATATATTGTTGAAATATATCTCTAGAGATATGTAACGTTGAAAGCATAGTACATTGTACAATCTGTGTGCGCACCGAATTTTTCATTCACTCCCTCATCCCTTATCAAATGACAACATGAATTCCCGTTGAATATACTCTTTCACCATCTAAGCTACAGGTTGAATATTCGTTTTATGACTGCTATTTTAAGTTACCAAAGATGTATCTTTGTATTATTTCAACGCGACAAACAACACTATAATATCAAAAGCGGTAATAGAGGCGATTTAAAGCCGTAACTTTTTTTTTTCTTTTTGTGCGAGAAAGAGAAACAGAGTGTATGTGTGTGTGTGTGTGTTTGAATGTATTCTATTCGACAAACTTTAACAACAAATCACTTAATGTTTCCGATGTGAAAAATGAACGTTATACTTGATATATAAATGAAAATAGCCATTTTTAAGGACAATGTATCTTTTAGCCGTGTATTATAATATGATAAAGGCACGAAACAAAATGATCAGAGTAGCAAAAAAAAAAAAAAAAAAAAAAAAATGAAGAAAAAGAAAACATTCCTGATAATACATTTTTATGCGAAGGACATGTCTGTGTCGTTTTGAAAGTTTCGATGTAAATTATTAAAAGAATTTAAATGAATATGCAATTCATGCGTGTTGCTCACTCCTGGATTAGCGTCCCGCATTTAAAATACGTCAATGGTGACGCGATAAGAAATTTGAGAATGCGAACAAGTAAGCGGGAAGGCGGGCGGTCGGTTGGTTGGTTTGGTTGGTTGGTCGATAGAACGGATGGGTAGGTAGGTGGTCGGTCGGTTGAATGATGACAATGAGATGGATAAAACCAGGTAGCTAGCTGTATGAACACTATTTACCACATTCTAAGATCGTCTTCACATAAAAACCAATTGCCGAATTTGTGAATAAGGATTTTAGCTCATCCTGAATTACCATTGAGTATACTCAATGGTTACTACATTATACTTACTTATGCTCGATTTAAATTCAACTACCATTCACATCGCTGACGCGCTATAACATAAAATCCATGGAATATATACCAACAATGAAGTATGTGTTTTGGTATTTTCATGTTGTATTATTCGCTCGTGTAGTCTTTCATTATTTTCAATATAGACCGATGAAATGCATTCTTCGTAGCCATGCAACATCAAAGATTTATCAATTTTACGTGATTATCGGAATAACGTGGGCCATTCATCGTTTGAAAAATCATTTCCTTTGAATACTGATGGTGAAAATATCTTTAGATTCAATTTATTGGAATTTCCAAAAGTATGCAAAAATAATAGATGAACAATTTGAAATCGTCTATTTTCGAAATTCCAATATGCACATTTTAGAAAAAAAAAAAAAAAAAATAAAAGTATTCAAAACTTTTTTGCATGTTCTTAATATCATATTCCAAAGAAATTTTGTTGATTCAATAGAAAAGCATAAAGAATTTCTTTTTTTTTTTTTTTTTTTTTTTCTTTTGTAACAATGGAAAATTGCATCAACAATTTTAATATCAAAATACTTTGCATTGAAATGTGTGTATGTGAAAATTCAATTGAGCACAAACGTCATTCGGAGCACGTACGTGATATGTAGCAAAGTATTATTATATTGTTGTTGCCATTTTTACTGTAAATTGCACGATTTATATGCTTGTAAAATGTACATTCAGGTAATGCGTAAATATATTTTCCGTTTACCATTGAAAATGTAAAGTGCGCACTGTATTGTAAACATTGACTCAATAAAATTTGCTTTAAAATAAGAAAACAAATGAAAAATGAATGGATTATAATTTGTTGAGATAAATTTTGCAGTGAGCTAGTTAATTATCATAAAAATATCATTTGCATTATGTTATCAGACCATTTTTAGAATCACAAATTTAACAATGTTTGGTTTTTTATTTTTTTTTTTCTGAATCAGCTTTTCTTTGTAAAGAAGTTTTTCCTTTTTCTAGTTCTTTTTACATGAAATCACAAATAGACCAAAAACAAAAGTATCTTGTTCGTTGAAAATATTTTAAATAATTCGCTTAAAGTTAAGAGGCGATTGTGCTTTTTTCAAAATTCAGGCACTTACATGAAAACAATAGAAACAAAAAAAAAAAAAAAACACGAAAGAGTCTCGACCTTCGTTTCAGTAACACTTTTCCAAGACTTTATTGTGTAAAGCATTCAAAAAAGAATTTCAAATGACGGCATAAGCAGCACGGCATTAACAAGTGTCTGCGGAGTTTCGATACATACATATATCACATTGCATGTTGTTATTTTTATGTATTCTTTCTTCCTTTTTCTATGAATCTCTTTACATCCCTTTTCCTGTCTCTTTTCTTTCTCTATCCATTTCTCTTCCTCTTTTCCTCTCTTCCTCTCTTCCTCTCTTCCTCTCTGCCTTACCTCACCCTCGTTCTCTTTCTATCTTTCTTTTTCTCTTTTCTCTCTCTCTCTCTCTCTCTCTTGTTTTGCTCTCTCTCTCTCTCCCTCTCTCTCCCTCTCTCTTGTTTTGGCTTCCCCTATCATTTTCATTTTCGATCCCTTGCCACTTTGATGTCAATGCATTACGAACAAAAAAAATGTTCATATTCTTCTTTTATTTTCCGTTTACAGCCAGTAACAAACCAATGAAAAAAAAAACGAAAAGAGAAAGAAGAGAACCTGCAGCGGCAATTGCTTTATTATTAAAACTGTTTGAATAATTTAGTGAGATTGGTAACGATTTTCGAAAATTGTACTGAAATTGTACACTGCTTTCACACATCTTCAAACATACTTTTGAGCAAGTGAAAAATTTAATGGATTTTTAAAAGAAGCAAACATGGAAGTTGAATAGCAATAGCATATTGTGCAAATGGTTTTTATACATTAAAGAAAATGTTGATATTGATGTTACACGTGTATCAACTACCATATGGTGATTGCTTTAGATGACAACGTGAAAAATTATTACCGGTTGCCCATTGAAAAGTCGATTACGATTACGATTACGACGATGACTAAAACTGAATTGATTCATTTGTGTACATTTACGCCTAGTAACAACCTGACAATTTTCACAGCTTTCATACACACTGAACGATGCTCGGATCGATTCCGCATTGTGAAAAGAAAAAAAAAAAAAAAAAATGAAAAGGAATAGGAATAAGGAAAATAGAAGAAAAGCATAAGAAAAAAAAAACGGAAAGCGAAAGCAAAAGAAATAGAATTCGAAAAAAGAAAGATAATCTTTTGTAGATTTAGTCATATATTTTGTACAGCAATTTGCTACCAACTAAAATTGGTTTTTGTATAATGAAATTAATACTTCGATTGTTCTGACAACATTTTTCTACTTTATGCACACAATAAAGCGTTTCAGTAATCTAAATGGTAAAGCCTAAAGTGTGATCTTTTTAAAAATGGCATAGCCATGAGCTCTTATTTGTGTGTATGTGTATGTGTATTTGATATGGATTTTAATAAACTTTGATATTGGACAAACATAATGGTGGACGTGAACACAAATGTGAACCGCATACATTTGAACACCCACACGTTCGTTGGATTGATGTACGATATTGTGTTACAGTAAAACCTCTCAATATATATATATATATAATAAATGAATCTTGATTGTCATTAATTCCACTTTCTGTTGACAATTTGATTTAATCTTGAGGAAGCGAAATCACTCAATTTCACGTTTTCCGTCTTTCTTTTGATTCTTTCTCTTTGCATTATATAATAATCATTCTGAAATTAATAATAAAATGACGCTCAAATGAAATCAATGCTTGTGAATGTTTACTGTTCACTGTTGATTTGGTTTACTGTAATAGCTTTTATCTATACAAAGAAAGAAAGAAAGAAAGAAAGAAAGAAAGAAAAAAAAAAAAAAAAAAAAAAAAAAATGTTATATGCGACGATTATTATGTCCCATTTAGGCGAAAAAGAAAAAAAGGTAATATTACCTTAAAAATGTTATGTATCGATATATCTATATTTGTGCAATATAATGATGGCCAAAAACTCTTGATGCACCATACGTTCTGATCAAGACGGAAGTTTGAGTTTGGCCAAGTTCATGTGGACTATTTATATTAGACGCAAAGATTGCTTGAACGATACATTTTTATTTTATGTTTTTTGTTATTGTTGTTGTTGTTGTTGTTTTCCAAGTCCTTTACCGTATTAAAAATAAGAATGATATCATTTTTGAGATTCTGTAAAATCAAGTATTATCATGCTAACGCATTCACCAAACGCACGCGTTACAAAAAAAAAAAGAATTCCAACTAAACTGTTTCTTTCTCTTTCGCTATTAAGCTTTTTCCATCCGTTCAGCCGCACAGAAAGCCATGAGATAATCACAAAAATGTTCGGCTTTTGCTTCATCTTTGTCTATTTGTTTTGTTTGTTTGTTTATATACGACAAATGCCATTAACCGCATAATGCGAAGAAGCTGAAACATATGTGGCGTAATCGAATTTTTGTGTTTCATGGATATTTCAAGTAAATGATGATGATTATACGATTTTGTTCATTCAGCTGAAGCAGGTTTGTTTACCCACACTTGCTTATACTTATCATTTTGTACACCAAAAAGTTCGGGGAAGTAAAATGCCAGTACGCGCATAAATATATAAGTATGAAGAAACGTGCGTTTAATGTACTTTACATGTGCACAAACACAGACACACACACACACACACACCACACACACAAGCCGTTAGAATAGATGAGAGTAGATTTTAAACATGAGAAACTTTGATACGTGGTGTGATGACATCTTCCTATTGAGTTCATTGTATTTTCCATATAAAACAATTCAAACTGAGCAACAACAACAAAGAAAACTGATTTTATTGTTAGTCGACAAGTATAGAATATTATACACCGTGTGTCTGCATGCCAATTCAAACATCACTGACATGAGATGTTATTATTGCTTTGATGTGGCAGTGGTGATGAAAATGCGCACCATTCTAAATCCTTAAATCAAACTATATATTGCATGAGAGCGTGCGAGCGTGCCTGCGTGTGTGTGTGTGTGTGTGTGTGTGTGTGTGTGTGTGTTGTGTGCGTATTAGTGTGTTATTATTATACGCATACAATATGTTATATGTGTATTTCTACTTTGCTTTCTTGTTCTTTGTTCAATATCTTAATCAAAATAATGTTTTTCATATATTCTTCGACATATTATTATTTGGCCAACAATCTGATAATAATACATCTCTTTTTCTTTCTCTCTCTTTCTCTTTCTCGCTCTCTCTCTCTCCCTCTTTCTCTCTCTTTCTCTCTCTCTCTCTCTCTCTCTCTCTATCTCTCCCTCTCTCTCCCTCTCTCCCTCCCTCCCTCTCTCTCTTTCTCTATCTCGTCCTCTCATTCCCTTCACATCGCTGATTTAGTTAATTCCAAATGAAGACATTTCGATTAAGTTTATTATATTACAGAGTGTTCATCTGATTAATTCAAATCACCTACTGTCGTCCGTTTGTTGTTCTGGGGAAATATATAAGAAGTGGCTACAATGTATATGTTTTATAACAGATACAAACGAGCACAAAAAATAGGTCTATTAAATTTGATTATACAAAATGAACAGTGAACAGTGAACAGTAACATCGATCCATAAATGTTGAGTCAGCAAATGTTATCCCTAAAACACGATATGGGCACGGTACAATGTAAAATACAATGTTGCATTGCTTTGCAAATACTTGGAATCGTTTTTTATACGCTCATACTAGGAAAAACATCCAGAAAATGTGTTAAGGATGAATTATACACTGGGAATACTTCCGTTTGTTTCATTTCGTCGAAAATTCAACTGAACAACAAATTCACACTCACATTAAAGCCGAATGAATGTTGAATATTTTGCAATGAAAATTACTTAACCATTGCAAATGTGATGTTGAATTGATTTTTTCTCAATGGAATTGTATTTTTGTTTTCAACAAAAACTGTAATACAAAGAGAGAGATAGAGAGAGAAAGAGAGAGAGAGAGAGAGAGTGAAAGAGAAAGAGAAAGAGAAAAAAAGAGAGAAAAATAGAACAATCGGCTAATTTTATTGGAATGGCATTATTTCCAACATTTTGTGGTTTTTACGATTAGACTCGATGGCATTCAGCTTTTGTATTCCACCGGTATAATGTTAGCCGATTAAGAGTGATCAAAAATGCACAAGTCTTTTATTTGCCACTAGATGATGAAAGTGATGCGATTGAAAACACGTTCAAGCATCATGCGAAAGTACTTTGTAGGCTGTTTGAGTTTTTGTTTGTTCGTACGAAAGAATGCGTTCGATAATTTTTTTTTTTTTTTGTTTTCCCTTTTATGAGAATCGGATAGAGAGTTAGTGTATCGTAAATACAGCATACCATGTATATGCGGGTATGTGCGTCTCTTCACAATGAAATTAAAGCATGCTACATTATTTTTATTTAGCGCCTCTCGCATCAGTCTATATTATATGGCCATAACCGAAATAATAAACAAAACCAACGTCACACACACACACACACACACAGAGAGAGAGAGAGAGAGAGAGAGAGAGAGAGAGAGAGAGAGAGAGAGAGAGAGAGAGAGAGAGAGAGAGAGAGAGATAGAGCGAGAGAGAGAGAGCAAGAGAGAGAGAGAGAGAGAGAGCGAGAGAGACAGAAAAAGAGAGAGAGGTGAAATATCGTCAAAGTAAGGTTCTGGGAAATGAAAATCTGCTGCCACTCGTAAACACTAACAATTTTACGGATCATATCGTATCGGATTGAGTACATGAGAATCACTTGTAATATCAATGGAATGAAAACGCTTTTCCATAGGTTAAAACGTGCCAAATATACGCACATTTAATTCTCAGTACACAGAATTATAACACGTAACAACATATTCAGTATTACATATTTTTTGTATGTGAATTTTTCCTTCTCTTGTTGAGATTGCATTTATCTCTTTGCGTTTGGTATATGTGGGAGCCCACAAAAATTCAGTTTAACGGTCGAAATTCCAGTTTTACCCATAAAATCATTTCAAAAGGATACACCATAATGCGGAAACCAAGCGAACCAACATATGTGGCCAGCAACAAGGTTAAAAGTTTTTCATCCCAATTGGACCAAAAACCAAAAAAAAAAAAAAAAAAAAAAAACTGTCAGATTTTTTTTTTAAGTTATTGTTGTTGCCTTTTTCTTTGCATCAAAGTAAAACTTGGTCAAATGTTAACCGAAAAATAAACTTTTATCAATTGGTCAATATTTGTAATGCGGTATACCAAGTTCCATTGTATTTACTTTACATTTTCTGATTGATTTCCATTTCCTGATTTCTTTGAACTTTTTTTTATTCTCATTTTGCTTGTTTCTTTTTCTTCCGCGTTCGTTTCCTTTTTCCCATGTTTACAAATGATTTGACTGAACAAAGGAACAAGAAAAACCCTTTGACCTTTTCGTCGATAACACAATCAAAAGTTTTCATTCAAAACAAATATTTGATTTATTTTTAACAAATTGATAAATGTTGTTATATAATTGAAAACCAACTTTGACAATTCTTTATCGAATCGAAAATAGCCATTGCATCAGAGGGATATTCACAAATACTAGAATTAGAAAATTAGCGAAAATTAGAAAAAAAAAACTAGCAGAAATTAGAAATAATATTAAGTTTTCGTGAAAATATCGATATTAATCAATTGTTACCCGATTGTAAATGATGTATTACTGAATTTAAATTCATTTTTAAACAGAAATTCATTGAAAATATTCTTTTGTGACGATTTTTTTTCGAATTTATATAAACTAGAATACTAGCAAAAACTAGCACTTTTTATATTGGTGAATATCCCCCTGCATTGCATAAGTTAACAAACATACAGAATAGAAAATAAAAAAAAAAATTGCATCCACATTGATGAGATACACTTCTTAGTGAGCCATACCATTCATTCATTAGTTGATGTATTTATTGAATTGTTTACACAATGCAATTTCAACGTGTTAAGTATCTGTTTGCAACAATTGTATGCTATCCATGGTAAATGGATAAAGTCAGTGCAAACTAAACTAATGAAATCAACAGTTCAAAACAATGATTTCAAATTAAATTTGATGCAAGTTTCCACCAGTTAACAACTAGCACATTAACATGTCATGTCTATTAGCTGCTCTCAAGATCGAATAAAACTTGGCAGAATCTAATTATTTTACTCAATACGTGTCACATGTATGAAATGTAAAATGAAAAGCTTATAAATAGTTGAACGCTTCGCATGGTTCACCTAAGGGTAATTGAGCTTATAGAAAATTACAATAAAACTGTGAATAGGAATGTTTTCTGTTATGTGTCTTTGCATTTGCTCTCTCTCTCTCTCACACACACACACTCTCTCACTCGCTCTCTCACTCTCTCTCTCACTCTCTTTCTCACTCTCTTTCTCACTCTCTCTGTGTGTGTGTCTTTCCCTCACAGCATGTAATACGCTTTCTGCAATTTTCAAAATGGAATTCTGACGGCATTTAAAATACGTTTGAAAGTCATATCGATCATTGACGTTACCAGAATGTATTTATCAGAATAACGAACAAAAGATATCACTTGAACAGATATTTTAACCAATATGTAGAAAGTCGGGCTCAATGATGCTTTGTTTAAACATCATTTATTGCGGCGTGAAAAGGTTACACTTGAGTTCATTTTGAACTTGCTAAGTGAAAAAGTGCTATTCTCATACAAAAACTATTCACAAAATATCATTAATAGGATGGCATTACATGAGTGGCATGCAACTCATGAAAACACTCTTCACATCAATTCATCTTACATAATATCTAGTAGTTAATCAATTCATTTCCGTTATATCAAGTGATGTTCTCTTGTGCATGCTTCACATACTATATAGAAATCTTGTATTCGACATTTTTGAATATAAGTCGACACGGTAAATTAAGCTCACAACATTCAGTAAAAAATATGTTCAGAGAGAGCGAAAGAGCAAAAGAGCGAGAGAGGGAAAGAAAAAAAAAACAACGAAACAGGAAGATTAGATGGCATTGAGTGATGAATTTATTTTTGATAACCCATTGCCGTTACATGTTCGTCTATTTTGCATAATGTTGTTGCGATAATAAATTGATAATAGAAGCTATTTGCTTCTGACAAGTGACAATCTCAATGGAGAAATTTGTTGTCATGATTTCCGGATACAACATTGAGATAGAAGAGAGAAAGAAAGAAAAAGAGAAAATAGTTACCATTTTAAAAGAAACAAATATGACTGTCAATCTTTGAATGTATTTTAAAACTGCTTAACCATTGAACCAGTTCCATTATATCCAGCATTTGGATGATTTTTTTTTTCCCCCTTGAATACAGAAAGTATGCAATGGATATTGTTCCCGATCAAAATAAAGAGCATGTATTTTGGGAACATATTAAACAGTCTTATTGTTTAGTGAAGAAGAAGAGACGTTGTGGTTACAAAAAACAAAACTGCCTATTTCGTCATTTTAAAATATCCAAATAGCATTGTCATGTTGTGAGATGAATAAAATATGGTGATCACATATATAAATAGTCTTACTTTGAACTAGTTTTATTCGAATGAACTGATTACAAACCAAAATATGAAACTTATAATTTGATAAACTTGTGGGTTTGCATTGCTAAAGAAAGAATTCATCATTAAATATATGTAATATTCCCACATCAAATGTATCAACAATAGACGATTTCGTCTTTTTCTATGACTAAATGTCATCGTCGTCATCATCGTCATCATTCAGTGTAGTTGCTAAGATAATCAATTATGATGAGTTCATGCCAGAGAGACATTCAACACTAATTGAAACACCAATCACATAGGCTTTTGTTTCAATGGCAAGCATGGTCATGAATTTGCTTAATTTCAATACAAAAAGAATATAATTCTATTTAATTATTTATTGTTTATGAAATCATGCAAAAATGCCAATGCACTCACTTAGACAGTTAAGAACATTTGACAAAGAAGAAAATAAAATGAAATAAATAAATTCCAAATTATGATATCATCAAGCGAATGAACTTTCAACTTGTGCACACACACACACACACATTTATGTATGATGAACATTCACATGTGAATAATAAAAACAAACATTGAACGGCATAAAATTGATGCTAAGATAAATTGAGACACAATAACACTTTTATCAAATGACCGTATATGTATGCATGCATGCACACATTTAATACACAGGCGAATGAAAATATTGGAAGGAGTAAAGATTAGAATTTTTTTCTCTTTCTCTCTCTTTCTCGCTCTCTCTCTCTCTCTCTCTCTCTCTCTCTCTCTCTCTCTCTCTCTCTCTCTCTCTCTCTCTCTCTCTCTCTCTCTCTCTCTCTCTCTCTTCTCTCTCTCTCTTTCTCTCTTTTGAATTTATTTGGAAAAATGTATTTCCATTGAATATATCTACGGTCACATTAAGTAGTCACTTTTGGCTTTTCAGCACAGATGAACAAACACAAATACCCAAAAAAAAAGGGAACAAGGAAAAGGGAACAATTCCATTTTGAAGAAAACGAAGTTCGAAGCTTAAATTGAGCCATTTTACGAAATTCCCAAACCCGCAAAAAGATGATTCTATGCAATATACAAAACACGATTTGACAAATTTCATTCGGCCAATGAAAAATTGTTCACACATTTCTTAGTTTTTTTTTTCTTCTTTTTTTTTTTGAAGGTAAATATACTGCGCAGCACGATTTATGATCGTTGTATTATGTGATTCGGTACTTTTATATTGTATTTTTGTTGTGATAAATTTTGTAAGAAAGGGCAACACAAAGAATAAAAAAAGAAAAAAAAATGACTGGCGTCAAGTTCAAATGACAAGTGTTTGAAAACTAACTATTTGATGCTGTGAAATATGAACCATGATTTGACGTCTTAAGATGAATTAGGCACAATGAAAACAATATTTCTTTGTAACTGATGATATTCACAATTCAAAATCCGCTTCTTCTGGTATGAATTGATCACAATGTCATCAACAGAATTGGTCGCCCAACAATTTGCCTGAATCAATTCAAGTGCATGCTACTGTTATTGCTGTTGCTGTTGCTGCTATTAATTTCGTTGAAATTCTGTTTCTTTTGTTTTGCTAAAATACTTGATGACCCATTTTCATGGATTATTTTGACATGTAGAGCTTACCAAGAACAACAACAACAAGCAAATTTTCCGCCTATTTTATTTTATTTGAAATCATCCATTTTATAGATAACACATTTTCTGCTTCATTTATGAGCCTATCTATGTATGCTGTAGGCTTGTGGGTGTGCAAATTTAACACAAAACTTTCTAGACGAAATATTGTTCCCGAATGCGTTGTTCCATTTATTATTGTTCACCATCATTGATTGCTTGTGTGCTTTCCAATAAATTGCGCATTTGTACACTTGATTATGCCTTCACCAATAATATGTAGTTGCATATTTTCAACTAACATAAACATTGATGAATAGCATGTAACTCCTTTTCTGGACAAATTTCACGGTCAATGTAATATTAGCTTAATAGATTTGTTTACGCCCCAAAACAGGAAGAATGAATGCAGAGAATGAGATAGAGATAGATAGGGAGAGAGAGAGAGAGAGAGAGAGAGAGAGAGAGAGAGAAAGAGAGAGAGGGAAAGAGAGAGAAAGAGAGAGAGAGAGCAAGAAAGAGTGAAAGCGAGAGAGAAAGAGAGATAGAAGAATAGAGAGAGTGAAAGAAAGAGAGAGAGAGAGGACAGAGAGAGAGAGGACAGAGAGAGAGAGGACAGAGAGAGAGAGAGAGAATGAGAAAAGAATACATTGGATGAAAATGAAGTCGGTCGTCTATGGTTTGTGCTGAATAGTTGTATTGAAAGGTGCACTTTTATTATGTGCACTGTGCACTACCAACATGAGAACGACCTAGTATTAAAAAGGAAAAAAAACAATGTGTATTTCATTTATTTTGCTCCTCTTTTATGTCAATCAAAATGTTCAGTAGTCGAGTCTTGCGTGATGTGTTTTTGTACCATTTATAAAATCGATCCTTCTTAACATAATGCCCACTGTCGCACAAAATATACACACACACATCACACATAACACAGCATAATAAATTTGGAATGATACTGACGATATGTTGTGTTTTTGCAATGTGAAGCGAAAACAGAAGAGACAAATTAATTTTAATAAAGAAAAGGAGGCTGGTTTGTCATTCAGTCTTTTATCATTTTACGTGATGATGATGATGATGATGATGACAATGATTATTATTTGAGAATGAAATGACTCTCACTTTTATTAATGTTATCATCAAAAGTGGATTGTGCGGCAATGCAATAATCTAATTTGCAGAGGTAGGCATCATTATCAACTGTGTGGCGGGTATGAGCATACATTTGAGATTTTAATAAAATTCACTCATCACTCATGATAAAAATTAATTGCAGGCAATCAAAATTTTAGTGAAATCACAGCTCTTGGCATTATTTTGGATTTCATTTAACCATAATTAAGTTGCCTAAATAAAATCCACAGAGAAATTTGCAAGAATAACAGTAATAAAGATAAGATTAAATGCATGAATTTATCGATATGTTTGTATCACTCTAATACCTGATATTTTTTTTTATCTATTTTTAGATTTTATTTATTTATAGAACATTGCGACATGGTTAAGATCAAACTTGAAATCTTTATTTTTGTTTGGTATTTGATCGATCGATTCGTTGTCAATGTATATAGAAAAATACTTGAATTGAATCAATTGTTTGTTTGTTGTGCGAAATGGTCACGTTCCAGTACGAAAAAACATTGAAATCACAAACTAGTACAAATGCAGACCAACTGAACAAGTGATACAAAACTAGTGGGATATATTTTGTGGTGCGATGGATATATGTGTATATGTTATTCACAAATAAACTGAATAACTTGAATGTTCTTTTCGACAAATGTTTGTTAGTTTTTGATGGGAAATCATCAATGCTCCGTCCGGTTAGCTATGAATTGAAATTAATTATATTCCCTGAAGATATTGCATAGAAGGACATTGATAACTGAATTCATTCCAATTTCTTTTCATAGTCATTTTTGTTCATATTCTCCATTCACATATTGTCAAACAACCGAAATATAAATAAATAAATAGAAACGCCATCAGTGTTGTGTTTTTTTTTTTTTGCACAAATGGACATTTTTCTTCCATTCGAATTTATACATTTTTCAAAAGTTTCGTGTATTGGATGATGGAATAGAAAGAAAATAAAAGAAAAAAAAAAAAATATTCGAAAAAAAGGGGAGCACAACTCGCAAAATATCACGTGTTTGAACGACATAACGTCATCATACGAGTCGCCGCTATGAATAAATTACCACACTAACTTCAAATATAAAGTTATTGCTTTCGGTTTCAAGCATACCATAAACTATTTGCATTGTTGATAATTCTTGATATCGTCAACCGTAAAGCCAATAATCGCAACACACATCCATGATTAATTTAATGTTCACGACATTTTCATTGACATTAATAAAATGTCGAATGAATGAATTTTCAAGTTTAAGTCAGTTTGTGTGCATAGAGTGTGCAAAAGATGTTAGAGTATGAGGATTTGTGAATTTTACCAAAAGCACATAATCAATTTTCTTGACTTTCATCAAACTTGCAAACAATTTATCGTCTTATTTGCGCAAAGATAAAGCACACAACATTTCGATTCGACAATGATAAAATACAAAATCCCATTTTAACAATGGGTTTTTATAACAATTCATTTGATAAAAAAAAGTTTTGAATTTTTATTGAAGCTTTGCCATCTTTACAAATAACGTGAATATAAAATATCGTAATATGCATACGTGATGCAACCCCAAAACCATATAAATTCACAAATTACAAAATTTTTTTTTTTTTTTCAATTCATTACAATGTGCCTTCTTTGTATTTGCATTTATGGAATATCATATATTTGTTGTTGTTGTTTTTTTTTCTCTTCTCACTAATAACACTTTTTATTTTCTTTTAAACTTATGTGAATGCACATTAGACCACTAGAATTCATACAATTTAACAGTTTGGAATTTAATATGGAATTTATTTCACATATTAAATGCCAAATATTTTGTATCAAATGCACAAATTCTTCTTCAAGGCGAATCGAAAAACATTTTATGCTAATATTTGTGCCTGAGATTCCAATTTTATGTTGATATTAAGGTTTTTGTTTTTTTCTTTTCTATGCGATTCCACACCTCAATAACACATATACACAGCAAAGGGAGAAAATTTCACTGGAACATAGTCGGTCGTTTATAAAGTTTCAACCACATAAAATCGGTGCTAATTGAAATGTGAAAATTTTCTATTTACTTTTACCAATTTACTATTCAAACAAACCATGTGAACGATATTTTTCAGAATAAAATTAAAAAAAAAAAAAAAAAATAAATTCAGTGGTGGCAAACCGCAAACACCATGAGCAAAAATACGGCTTTTGATGATTAGAGTTGTTCACGAACAAAAGTTGAAAAACATTGCTTTTTCCAAACGATTAAAAAATGTTTGTCCTTTGAGTTTTCCGTTGGTTTTAATCAAAAAATAATAATTTCGAATGGTGAGGTTTTGTTTCAACTAATTTCAAACTAACCACTTATTCTGTGAGGTGGTTTAATGAAATGTGTGTCGATACTCACACGAATATCCATATACGATTGAGTTGAAATGCTCAACGTCACATTATCGATCGACATGAATAAATTTAATTTGTATTATTGTTTGCAAATATATGATTAAATATACCGAATTCTAGCACTTAAATATTAATCACATTTGAAAAAAAACAAAAAAAAAAAATCGACGAAAATAAAGTCATAATAAACCGAAAATAAAAGACATTGTCACATTTAATTACTAGAAGCGAATTTTTGGAATATTAAATAAAATATAAGTCATGAGGTTCATCGCTAAAAAAAAAAAAAAAGTTTTTACATTAATTTTTTTCTTTTCTTCAAATTTAACACTAAACGCATTCGAATATTTAATAATATTTATTGTGAAGGTGTTTTCACTCTATGTGCTAGCAAAAATATGAAAACATTAATTCATTTCAAGATTTATATATTTTATTTTCCAAATGGAAATTTCGTTAAATCGGTTAATTTTTGGTTTTTTTCCATTGCTTAATCATTCAGATATAATCAAATGTGAACATTTACTTCCTTACATACGTATGCATTTTATTTGTAATTTTATAGAATGCATATTGCTGACTTTTATTTCAATGGGCATTTATCAACGAATAATTTACCAAACTCCACATTCATTTGATTTAAATCGGGACGGGCAGAACAATAGAAATGAAAAATGACAAAAAAAAAAGAAAAAAAAAAAAAATGTAACAACAACAACAACACGTCGAAATACTATTTTAATTCAACGATAAGTCACAACTAGTAATTCATTTAAATATATCGTATTCACAATGTTGGCATATTATGAAGCCAGTTATTTGCTAAATGACATTTCAAGTGGGCACGAATATGAATATACAGTTTTATCGCACGGTCACTTCAATAAAGTTCAATGAACGTGATTTAGATCTGGACTATCATTATTACTTTCGGCTTTCCGAGCATAGTTATAAATATACACGCACGTTCTCTTGTTTGCAAACATAAAAAAAAGCATTGAAAAATAACAGAAAGGATGAGTAGGAGAAAGAAAAAGAGAGAGAGAGAGAGAAAAATAGAGAAAAAAAGAGAGAGAAAAAGAGAGAAAAAGAGAGAAAAAGAGAGAAAAAGAGAGAGTAAGGGAGAGTAAGAGAGAGAGAGAGAGAGAGAGAGAGAGAGAGAGAGAAAGAGGAAGAGAGAGAGAAAGAGAGAGTTACAGGAGAATGCCAATACAGTGTAAAGCTAAAGAAATCGCATGAAGACTAGTCAAATCACGACGCTGTTTGATATACGAGCAAGTAAGTAGCAAATTCGCATAGAACATTTTATTTTTTTGGCCTTCTTAGCATTTTGGGCTGCAATTCAGAACAAAGAGGTAAATTTACGGATAAATTTAAAATACTAACTGATCTTGTTATTTGTAGAGCAAATAAATGCCGCCGTGCTTGTTTTGTGTGTGTGTGTGTGTGTTTGTGTGAGTTTATTTTCTTCGTTTATTTTTTTCATTTTATTTTTTTGAACACATAGCATGAACAGAGCCAGCGAGTTGGAAAAAAAATAGGCGATTGTAATTAAGATGATTGTACATTATTATAATAGCTACTATATATTTAAATAGTTGAATGCATTGTTTACAATTAAATCTAGAATTTATTGAATGCAATGAGACAGCAGTTATTCACAAAATCAGCTAATTTTTTTTTTTTTTTTCTTCTCTTGTATTTCTGTAAGTGTTTTGGCTAAGAATAAACATACAGGGTTTCAGAAAATAGCGAAAAGAGAGCAAGAGAGAGGAAGAGATTGTAATGAGAGAGCAAGAGATTGCAATGAGAGAGCAAGAGAGAGAGAGAGAGAGACATTAACTGATGAAAAGGAAAACGTAATGTTGATTATTTGCACGTGCCATTCACTACACTTGCTTAATTGTAGTACCTTTTCAAGTTTAAATTTTGTTGTATGGCTTTATCAATCTTACGTTTGAAGTTTACAGTATTGAATAAGTGCTCATTTGTGTGCATCATGTTTGCAATGTTGCAATCATATTCATTCTCCGTTACCACTCTCATAAATATACATTTTATCCCCAAAATAGAACAAACATCGAATGTATGATGACTATCTCAGAAATGTTTTTGGTTACAGATGATACGTTGTTAATATCGAAATTGAATTTCACCATTGAAATTGTGCAACGATTTTATTGATTTAATAGAAATACATTTTAACAGAATGCAAAGAAGCACATAAATGTACACGTGATGCTTCAAGATGCACATGCAAATGCATAATTAATTATCAATAAACCATTTCAATGAGAGTGTCATCAATGTTAACAATTTAAAAGAATTTATGTGTAATTGAAATCATTTTTTGTGAATATTTTTCGTCATGAATTTTGTCTACGTTAGATCAAATAGAATGCAATTGAATTTTGTACGATATAGTGTGTGTGTGTGTGTGTGTGTGTGTATATATGTGTTTGTGTGTATGTGTTTGTGCGTGTTAGTTGTATTCTGTGTATAAGAATTGGCCATAGAATTATGCCTATGATAATAATGGGTACTGACAAGTGATGACAGAGTAAGGAAGCTATAATAAATGGTGATCACTTGTGATGGGCTTTTGTCATTTTTATCAACTGGCACGTCGAAAATTCACACAGCTTATCCATAGTTGCGTGCTTATAAAAACACGTCCGACTGGTAAAATATATCTATACAAACAAATCGTTCGTCATGCACACATTCTGTTTAGCTTTACCCGATATATTTTTTTTTTTTTTTTTAAACGTCATTTATTTATACAGCCTGTTGTTTCTGTTGCTATTGTCACTGCTGTTGCTGTTATCGCTTCTACTATACACTGCAGTGTGCTTGTCTCATTTGCACGCCCGTTTTAATAATGCCAAATACAGCAGGCGACATCAGTTACTCATAGAATGGCGCAGATTTGAAATTGTTATTGTGAATCGAATATCAATGAGATCGTTTAATAAATTCTGAAAATATAATTGAAGGGAAATCTATTATTCATGCATTAATGCATTAGTGTCTAGTCAATTGACTTTTTTTTTTTCTTCTCTTGGTGTTAGTGTGTGTGTGTGTATGTGATGGTGCCGATATTAAAACTTGTATAAAAATGATACAACACGTAAAATCTGCTTGCATACACATATTGATAATTAGCATAAGACAGTAATCAAAGTCACCTAATAATTAGACGTTAAATCATGATCCGGCAACCTCACAATTCACACACAAACACACACATATATATTTATATATATATAGTATAGATAGATAATTCAACGGAATTTCGTTACTTTTGAATTGAATAAAAATTTTATTATAAAGTTTTGCTGAATTTTTTTATTGTTTGCTTCGAATCTTATTTTCCATCTTTTTCATATTTTTTTCCCATTCTTATTTTCGATCCACTTTTCCATTTGTTCAGATGATTTAACAAAAAAGAATGAAACAATTCAATTGTTTCGTTTTATTAACACAGAAAACGAGAGAGAGAGAGAGAGAGAGAGAGAGAGAGAGAGAGAACGAGAGAAAGATAGAGAAAATGAGAAAAAGAAAAAAAAAATGATATATTCCAGCTGAGAGCAATAAATGGAAAAAACGAAAATTATAGTGGTCGTTTGAGTCGAGTATATTTTCTACCCAAATATAGTCGGTTGAGAGCTAATCGGATGAGCAGCAAACACTAAACACTGAATGACGCACACTTGAGACTATAAACGATAAGGAAAACAAAAAGTCATACAAATGAATCCAGTTTTCATTTTGGTTTCCGTGTTTTAGCGGTAAAATATCAACAAATAAATGTGTCCCAGTGTCAGAGTTGTGTAGTGTTGTGAATGATATTAAATCTGGTATTGCCCTTGAAAGTCAATTTCAAAACAAACGTGCTTTTATACTATCCACCGATTTGTAAGGGAAAATTCATCGTTGTTTGAATGATACACAATATACTCTCATTTCCCCTCACCGCGCTCATATTCGCACTTACATTCGCATTCGGATTCTCACATACATATTCGTTAGCTAAAAATTGGATCAACGGCTAATATAACAATGCTCTATTGGATGAGTTTGCGCACATGGATGCATTTATCAAATGGATGTTATTCTAAATATTTTCGTTGAATGTTGATCATGTTTATATTTCAACAGCGCGAACAATTTTACAATTGATACAATTCTCCTGCGCTATGAAAATTTTTTCCCACTTTCACAGGCGGCATATACCATAATAAATACAATTTTTCTCCTTTCATTGTATATAAACATTTGGTATTAGAAGTGAATCAAGTGGAGAACTTGGAAGATTTTCATGTTTATGTATCATCATCATGTGTACGCAAATATACATATTCATTCATCAAATTTTCGAAAATTACCAGCACATTCGATGAAGTTTTGTGTTTGATAAAACAAATAATAAATAATAAGCAATGTTACATTGATGGTAACAATCAAAGTACATTGCATCGATAATAATAAAAGATTATTGAAACAATAATATGCATGTATTTTGTAATATGGATGAAACCAATGAAATGTTCCAAATTAGTATGTTGGATTGTGGGCTCAAGTGAATGGTAAATGATTCGAAAAATCCCAAGCGGCCATAGCGCCACTGAATGGAGTCGCAAAGAAAGATGAACGAAAGGCAAAACACACGTTTCTTCTTCTTCGTTCGGTCGGTTTGTTGGCGATATACACAACAACAACAACAACAACAACAACAACAACAACAACAACAGCAGCAGCAACAGCAGTGAGTGTGATTTGCAGCATCTCGTGCACTTCATACTCAGTTAGTATTTCACGCGACGTCAATAATATAGGACGGGCGACAAGTAAGTTTCGGTGTTTTTTGTTGTTTTTTTTTTTTTTTGTTGTTCGAGGAACGAATCATTTCCATATACACAATCATATACACTCATGGTGTTGTCGATGCGTGCAATAAGAGAAAGAGAATGAAAAAAAAACCGAACACTCCGATATACAAGACTGATACGAAGTAACGATCAAAACGCACGCGGACCTCACACTGTACACATCCAGCTCGTTTCTCGCTCTAGCGCTTTTCAAAAAATCTTGTCAGTGCATTATGTTCAATTTGGATGATAGTATTTCTCTTGTGCCGCTCGATAAGAATAAACGTTTTTCAATTTGCAAATAAATAGCTGTTATTTTGGATGAACATTTGATCATTTTTTTTTTTCTTTCAAATTCTATTCGTTCTTATTGCCATCATCATTTTTATTGTTGTAGTCGTTGTCGTTGTCGTCGTCGTCGTCGTTGTCATTGCCGTCGATGTCATTCTTTCTTTATTATTGTTTTCTGTCTACCAGTTTGTTCGTTTAGTAATCAGTCAAAAAGTGTATGTGTGTAAATTTATTTGTTTTCGATAATTTTTGTTTACTTAAGAACGTTTTATATATTTATATTTTAAAAGAAAAGAAAAGAAAAAAAAAAACGAAAATGAAAAAGTAGGAGAAGAAAAGAGAAGAAGAAGAAAAAAAATGGTCGGTTTTCAGTGAATAAATGTGGTTTATTTTCAATAACAAAAATTCGTTTGTTTATTACCACAAATTTAGTTTGTTTAGCTATTATTTGCATTGCTCTTTTTAATTCGGTTCCGTGCGAGTGTTTTCTTTTCTTTCCCACTCTTTTTATTTTCAAATTCTTCTATCGTTTACATTCTTCTTGTTGAATTTTTATCAATTGTTCTTTTTTTTCATCATCTTCTTCATGTTCTATTACATAAATTACAATAATGATTCAAAAATTGTTTTTTTTTTTTTAGTTTCATAGAAATGAAAAACGAAATATTCGGATAAATTTCAATGAAAATGATTGAGGAAATTTATTGTAAAATCGAGATTGTGAGTATGTGTCGTACAGTTCGTGAACGGTTAAAATTGTGAAATATTAACATTAAGTTATTTTGATGAGTAAAAATAACATTACGGAAAAATCTAAATCAAATAAAATTAAATGAAAATAAACAAAAACACACAGTGCAATCAAATCATTGTTTAGAGAAGAAAAAAAAAAATAAAAAAAAAAAACAAAGAAATAATTCTTCTTTATCATATGAGAATCTGATTTCTTTTTGTATCGGACACAAACTGATTTGAATCACAACTGCGATTACAACGAAAGAAAAAAAAAAACGAGGACGACGAAGAGAACGAAATAAAAAAATCGAAATAAAATTCGGTAATGAATTTAAGTATGTGTGTTACGAGAATAAGAGCGCTCGAGTTCCAATTTTAAGGCTGACCATGTGAATAGCAGGTTAAAGTGAATTGAGTAAAACAAAAAAAAAGCAAAAAAAAAAAAACACAAAAAAATAAAACACCACACAAAACACAACAAAAAAGACGATAGCAAACGAGAAATAAAGCGACTGCTGATTGCCCGTGCTTGATATACACATTTTGGACTCGTGCTGAATTTCGGTGAAAATATCATACGTCTGTGACTGCTGATCAGTGTTGCCATTATAATTTAATGTAAGTCATATTTACATGCATACCAGTTAGGTGATAGCAACATATTACCTGCAATTACATATCGTTGTTGTTGTTGTTGTTGTTGTTGTTGTTTTTCTTTTTCTTTTTGTGCTTTGTTCATACGCACCTTTCTCATGATGCAATTTTTTGCCTTTTACTTTATCGGCATTGTCATATATTGAATGTTATATGCGTTGCATTATAGTTGTTGTAGTATCAATTGAATTATGCAGTTTCGAATGTTTAATGCATTTTATACTCGAACCAATGAATGTAATTAGCAAACAGAGAAAAGAAAAATGAAAAAAAAAAAAAAAAAACAAAAACAAAAAGAAATAACAACATACACTTTGCACACTAACAAACAAAATTACATTCAATATCAACTTGATTATTCGAAATTCATTGTCTCACTCACACCTGTCTGTCACATACAGTGCAAGAATAGATAATCACCAATGATTACACAATTTTCTGGTTTCAAAAAAGCATTTCAACATTTATTTCTTTTCTCATTCTCACAAAACATCATTTGATCCATCCATTCAAGTGCAATGAAATTTTCTGCGAATTGAATCGTATCGTACCATTTTACCATCATTTAATCACATTGATATGATTCGTTTCGCACATTCGATAAGAAATACAATTTGACTTTTGCATATTAAATTACGTATCATACACTTGTACAATGTACTGTATAAAATTTCAAACTGTGGCGCAAATTATGTAGAATAATTTTCAAGGATTCATTTAATTTTATTTTCATGTTGAAGATTTTAAACCATTTCACGATCATGAAATTATACGAATCCGATGATTATCCTCAATTAAATGTGATATACTACGTGTGTATGTTCTTCATTTTTTATTTTTTTTTTTTTTTTTTCAGCTTTAATCTTAATCAAAATACAAACGCATTCCAATTCACTTACACCAGTCGCACTCATTCAATGCCAATGAATATTCAAGAATTGTAATTTGTGCGGAAAATGTATAAACGACCAAACATCAACAAAATGCACAATCGTTTTATTTTGTCCGTTCTTTTATCCATATGACATTTCTATATATATATTTATATGTGTGTGTGTGTGTGAGTGTATAAAACGTTCTTCTATTGATTCCATAATATCATTTGTATAGAATGAATGAAAATCGGTAATCATTGATATATATATACGCATAATATGTGTGTTTACTCAAGGCTGCGACATCAACTTTTACTCGAATACCATTCAAATTACTCAAATTATTTCGGTTTATTTTATTTTATTTTTTTTTTTCCATTTTATTCTTACTTTTATCGTTATATTGTAATGTAAAAGTTTATTGCAAACAAATACAATTTCAATGACCATAGAAACACTGCCAAATAATTTTAATTTCGATGAATGTGACATACACGCTACCTATTGAAATGGAAACTTGATTAAATGAAACGAATGGGAGGGAAATAAAAGAGAATCCCACAATAGTGGGAACAGAAAAAAAAAAAAAAATACATTCTACATATAAATGCGATATGAAAATGGAAACTCGTGCATACAAATTTGCAAGATACTAAATGCCAAATGAAGAACTCGCATACATAGAATTTCGCTGTTAATTCTTTAGTTGAATGGTTTTTATTGTGCTCGATTTTTTCGCATATTTTTATTGGGGACAATTTTTACATTTTTTTTTTTTTTTTTTTTTTTTTTTTCATTTTTTCGTCTTTTTTTCTTTATTGCTTTTCATCGCATGGTTCTAGTTAACACACTGTTAGCTAGTTGGTCAACCAAAGAATTCATTATATATGTATTCATTTTCAAGTCACATAGATCGATCGTAATATGACGTTTATTGCCTAGTCTGAAAATACACAAATATTTAAGTGAAGAGAGAAACAAACAAAAATAATTCGTACATTTCACATGAACATTTCTAAAACAGTTGATGATTTATTTATGGATTGAAATTGCTTTGACGAAAAACCGCTTCAAACGCCATTGACATTGAACATAGAAAATTAATTCACAATTTGTGGAATACAGTTGAATTTTTCCGAAATAAATTATCATCATTTTCATCGTATATAGATTTTCATCGTTACTCTTGTGTGATTCAAAAATGATGAACACACATTCATCGATTAAATGTTGACACAAACATTGAAAATTAATTCCCTTTGGCACACGATTAATTCTGTTAATTTACCACCCACGAACGTACAATAATAATTTTTTTTTTTTTCTTTTTTGCGTGAGAAGCGATAGCT
>JAQOWM010000206.1:0-24682 GCA_029041755.1 Resseliella maxima | reverse complement strand
TATATAATTTTTGGTGGAATAAAAAAAAGGTAAAATTATATATTTTACTCGCATATTCGTGTATACAATTCGTATCGTTTTAAATATGTATTGCTGCATTGGTGTATGTGCGACTCAATACAAATATTTCGTAAGTCTCGATGCTGTTCGCTTGAATTGCTTTCAACAAAATAAAACAGACATAATGTTTTCTCATTTGCAAGGTTCATGAAAAATCAACGAGTGAGCCTTGGAGTAGCTACATTTAAACAGCGCCACTGCAAATGCCATTAAATTTACACTGTACATCAAAGTGGTGAGGGCTCAAACTAATGAAATTACAACAACAAATTACACAGTAAGGCTCACCCTTTGTGAAAAATGTTCATTCGATGCATCATTTGGCAAACCTGTTGCTTTCAAACTATAATTGTGCATTCCCCCATATGATCAGTAATGTTGAATTTGTGCTTCAACAACATGAAGCTTGTTCAGTTTATTACATTTTTAACAACAATTTTGAGCTACAATATTTTGAGAAAGAAACTTCAGAAATATATTTTGTGTTGATATTCTTGCTTTATGATCTCGATTATCCATAAAACGTTCTTTCATGAAGCCTTTGAACAATCAGGGCAAATCAGATATATATATAGGACGACATCGATGTATTGATGTTGTATATTTGGTGCAGAGCTATACTAAACTTAATAAACATTTGATTCGCGATAACTGTAATATAATATTACTTTTTCGACAGGATGACATGAATCTCAAACATGTTTATAACGATATGGGGGTTAATGCTGACATGAAATTAGAAGAATTCAAACAATTTTGTTTGGAATGTTAGCGACAACCCTATGGCTTTGCATGTATTTCACTTGAACATACTAAAGACTCTGGTCAATATCGAAAAAATTTCGAAGAATATCTTCAATTGTGAGACTAGTTCGATAACAATGTATAAAAAGCTATGAAACACTAGAATATTGTCAGTATACAGCTGTCATTTAATGAATATAGATTCATCTCTGTAAAATGCCACTGAAATCGCAAAGTTCAATGTCTTCTGATACACAAGTGTTATCACAATTAGCCGCGACACGGGCTGTTATCAAGAAGAAGTTCAAAGAAGCATACTTAGATCGAATGGAGCGAGAACGTAAAGTGCGTGAAGCGTTGAAAACAGTCACTACGGAACTTAGTTCATTGAAACAATCAAAAGAAGGCAAAAGTGCTCAGAAGAAACAAGAAGATACATCTGATAAAACCAAAAGTTTTAACAATGCTAACATATCTCAGATATACAATCCTACAAGTTCTTTATCGAGAGAAGGAGAAAGAGAACAAAAGGAGTTTTTTACGCCAATTTCAGCAACACCAATGCCTTTGAAAATAGCCGTTTCAGATGCATCAACAGCAATAAGAATCCGAACGAAATCTGCGATCGATTGCGATTATTGATTTCTTCGAAAATGGCAGGAAATACAAATCATGCTCAGGAAATACATTCTATCATCGAAGAATTGAGAGAGCTAGGGTGTATAGCTTGAATTTAATTGTACCTAATATTTCGTCATTTCTATTTTTTTCTGTATAACATATATAGTTTGAATAAATAAATCGAATTTCATTCGAATGAAACAGTCGTATTTTTTCTTTCGATAGTAATAGACGTATTCATAATCAGGAATATGACAAATTTAACAAGCTTACTATTTATAGCGATTAGTATCGGTTTTACAAGTTGTTCAGCTGACTCCAGTTTTGATGATGAAACGGTTAATATATTTAGAGAATATAAACCACTCGTTTATGCTTTTGACGTTTCTGTGTTGAAGAGAACGATAAATGAAACATATACTGACGTGGATAGATTTTGCAGTGAAGAAATAAAACTTCTCAAAACGTCGCTAAACAGAACTTTGAATGAGATCAATACAATGGAATATATGTTGGATGACGGATTATTCGATTTTGGAAAGTCGATAGTCAGAGCTAGCTTTTCAAATTTAAATCATTTAAAATCAGATCTAGAAGAATTTTTCAACACTACAAGCGCACGCAAATGCAAAATGTTTGAAAATATTGTGTCACAAATGACTCAAATACATTGCTATTTTGATAAGCTCACAAGATCAGATTACACTATTATGGATAAAATTATAGATTTTGAATATCTAAAGCATGATACTGAAAAGTTATTAAATGAATTTTTTCCTCGAAATGTGACAATCCCAATTGATTTCGAGTTTACATTCGAAGGAGAATTCTTTTCATATGTTAAGTTTAGAATGCTGTTTCATAAAAATGTTCTATTCATAATATTCAGTATTCCGGTTTTCGAGAAGACGAACTTATATTCTACATTACTTTTCACTGGTAAATTTGAAGAATCATGCTTTTATGCAAAGAATGAATTATTTTGCGAAAACTATGAATTAGAGTATCGAGATCTTGATGAAATGTATAACGTTACAAATGAAATTCCACACAATTTCATCACTTTTGATAATAAAAACTCTGTTAATGTGAGCTTGATTTTCATATGTATTGGTTATACAATTGTGTTCGTGTTAGTAATAATCTGGATGAAAACTAATGCGCGTTTGATTGTGTCAGAGGAAATTTTACTCTGTACAAACGATAGAAATACTACAGTTTGATTCTAATTTGGAATCAGTCTCATTATAGTTTCACACATGAAAAAAAAGCTCACCTTTTTTAGCCTACTCTAGCATGCTTTGAAACTAAATAACAAAAAAAATTGAAAATAATAAATTAATTGTACACTCATTTTTGAAAAATAAAAAATTGTTGTATACTATTCATTTAAAAACTTTCTTTTTTTCATGCGTCTGTGCAACGCTTCCTACTCTCTTTTTTATTACAATTGCACCCTCTTTGTGTATGCGCGTGTAATTGCGCCGCTTCAGTTTTTAATCGACATGACGTCATTATTCAACATGAAATTCGTGTTTGGTTTTTTAGTGTTGTGTGTTTTTAATACATTTTTTGTTGAGGCACGTTTTAAGTTGTTTCCTAAGAAACTACCATCTCCTTCAGCTCCTATAAGATTCATTCCTTACCATCAACATCAATGGGAAATATTGCAACTCAGCGTCGAACACCACCGCAATTTGCATCATCTTCAAATTCAATGTCGTCCATTGAATTAAAATCGGCATTATCGAAACAATCACTTAATTCGGCAAACTCTCCGGCTATAATGCGCGAGAGTTTGCATAGACAAACTGCATCGTCATTGAATATTGCATCGAGAGAGATACAACAACGGACTTTATTACAACGACTTAAACCGAGCTCAGAACGAATCACTTTAATAGGTAAACATCTGAAAATGGCTGCAATTGCTTCGGCTGGAATTGGTGGTACTATAACCATTGCAAATACCTTTTCAAGTGGAAAAAATTTGAATTGTGATGATGCTATACATAAAGCAACAAATACAACGTCCACTACTAGTACTGAAACCCCTGAGATTTATAATCCACTCGGTGTTGATATTTGACAAAGTACTTATTCAAACAAAACACGTACTACACCGAAATCCAATTTCTTAGAATTTCCAATATCAGCATTGACAACAAAATCACCGAAAATTGTGAATCGTAAAACAACAACAAGACCTATTTCAATAACAACAATCAAACCTTTCAATTCATTTAAAAATTATCGAACAACAAGCTCAGGTAAAGTACAACCGACAAGTATAGGAATTAACAATTATACAGCTCGTATATGCCATACTGCAAAGAACAATACAATAAATCATCAGAGAGTTGAACCGATGAGAGAACAATATCACTATGAGTCAATTTTTGTAGATAGAAGAAATGCAGCAAATAACACAAAAATGAGTTTGAATAATACATCGATTCAACAAAATGCAGGTAGAAAAATGCAGTAAATGCAGCATATGATACAAATTGATGTATTGTTAAGATACAAACTCATTTTCCTTCGAAAAAAATAATAGTTAACACTCCTATTAATAGTGAAAAGAGCTCTATTTTTTTACCTAAAATAAACACAACGACTGTAAAACCGAGTACAAAGAAACAACAAATAACGAATCCCTTAGGAAAAGCGGATAAAAATAGACCGTCATACGACTATATTTAAAAGTACAAACTCCGGCTATAAAATCTCTCATAAGTTCGACAACGTTTCAAGAGTAAAGTCGCATTTTTTTCATTCTTCATAGCATCGATTTTTCATTCTTCATAACATCGATTTTTCAAAGTGTGTATTTTTTTTGTATAAATTTCACAAATAAAGTGTTTTTAACGTTATAAACATGGCAAATAAACGTATTGTTTTTTGGTTATTTATTGTTAGAGTTGGTGAATAGATGTTTTTATATTGTTTTTATATATATTGTGAGACAGATTGATATTAATTTTATTATTTTCTTTTTATATGTTTTAAATATAGAATGACATATTTTACTAAGATATAGTGATTATATTCTTTCATTCCCTCTCTTAATTACATCTTAGTAAAGTTTACAAATACAATTTTTTTTTTAAATTGTGACTTTTAATTTTACAATATTACTTTTAATTATATTTTATTAATCATCTATTGATTCCCAATAATTCTCTGAATTTCTCAAGTTTAATCTTATTTAATGGTTTAGTTAAGATGTCTGCAATCATATTTTCTGTTTCACAATATTCAATTCCAATAACATTTTTATCAATATAGTCCTTTATTGAAATTATATCTAACGTTTATATGTTTAGTTCTATTTGAATTATTTCCTGACAAAATCATTTTTCTAACGCTTTCATTATCTTCATAAATTGTAATTTTATCTTTTAAATTAAAGTTGATTTCACTTAATAATTCTTTATGCCAGATAGCTTCTTTTGTACATTCTGTAAGAGCAATGAGTTCTGCTTCTGTAGAAGATAATGCAACGCAATTTTGTTTTCTACTACTCCAGCTAATTACACCCCCATTTAATTTAAATAGATACCCACTGACTGATTTACCATTGTTTTTGTCTTGACCCCAGCTTGCATCTGCATAACCAATCAAACCATCTTCTTTATTACTTGACATATGTAGTTTAAATGATGAAGTTCCTTTTAGATATCGTATGATTCTTTTTAGCTCATTCCAATCATATTCACTTGGTTGCTTCACTTTTTGAGCTAGTATTATTACACTTGCTTCTATATCCGGTCGTGTGTTGAGTGCAATAAACAATAATGAACCAATTAGCTTTTGATATTTTTCATTTGATTTTAATAATGTTTGATTTAATTGATTTTTATCGTAGCCAGAATCAAGTGGAATTTTAGATATTTTTGCTTCGTCCAATCCATATTCTTGAATTAACTTCTTTATAAATTTTTCTTGATTGATGCTGTAGATTCCATTTTCTCTTTTTACCTGAAGTCCTAAGTAATTACTTACTTCACCAAGGGATCTTATTTCGAATGTAGATGAAATCTCTTTTTCTACTAATTTAACAATTTCATCATTTGTTGCCGTTACTAATATGTCATCTACATGTATTAGTAATAAACACCAATTTTCATTTTTAAATTGTTTATAGTATAAACATTTATCTGAATCACATCGTTTGAACCCAAATACTTGTAATGTGTCGTTTATTGCATCGTTCCAGCTTTTTGGTGCTTGTTTTAGACCATATAAGCTGCGTTTTAACAAGCATACATTGTCCTCCTTTCCTTTGATTTCAAAACCTGGTGGCTGTTTCATAAATATAGTTTCTTTTATTACTCCATTGAGAAATGCGGTTTTAACGTCGAATTGATATATTTTGAGCTCCTCAGTTGATGCGATTGATAGAAAAATTCTCAATGTTGATTGTTTTATCACAGGTGCAAATACTTCATCGTAATCGACGCCGAATTTTTGAGAGTATCCTTGAGCAACAAGTCTAGCTTTAAATCTTTCCACTTCTCCATTTTGATTAGTTTTTACAGTAAATAGCCATTTGCATCCTATTGCTTTTCGTCCTTTTGGTAGTTTGCAAATTTCCCATGTTTCATTCTTTTTAAGCGAATTTATTTCTTCTCTCTTCTTGCATCTGTCCATTCCTTTTTATTTTTACTTTCGTTTACTTCTTCTAAATTTTTTGGTTCTATAATAGAGTTGATTGAATCAAATTTGTTGTCGTAACCAAATCGTTTGGGTGGTACTCCCTTGTTCTTTCGTGATGATATCCTTATTAAAATATTTCGTGGATCAATTGTACTTGGAATATCTTCGTACTCTGTACCTGTACTTGATGATGACTGTTGTTGATTGTTATTTGAATTGTTTGAATTTCTTTGATCATTTGATTTATTTGAATCTGTAGAGTGTGTAGAGTCCGTTGAATCAGTTGAATCTGTTGAATCTGTTGTATCACTTGTATCATTATTTGAATCATTTTCACTTTTTCCTATATTTGATGGTTTTAAAATTATTTCGTTATCATTTGTTTTTCTTTGTTTTATGAAAGTTACGTCACGACTCATAACTATTTTATTTGTGTTTTCATCAAAGCAACGAAAAATGTTTGAATTATTGTTGTCGTATCCAAGTAAAATCATTCCTTTTGATGAATTTTCTAGTTTGTGTCGATTTATATTTTGGATTTTCTAAATCTTTTACTTGAGGCCTTCTCTGAAATATGACTTCATATGGTGTCATATTTCCAATTGTAGTTGACATTCTATTTTGTAGATAATTGGCGGTCATAATTGCCTCTCCCCAAAAATTAGTTGGTAGATTAGCTTCATTTAGCATACATCTTACCATTTCTATTAATGAACGATTTTTTCTTTCTGCGATTCCGTCTAATTGGGGAGTATATGGTGAGGTAAATTGTTGTTCTATACCCTCACTATCTAGAAATTTTCCAATCGTTGAAGATAAATATTCACCCCCACGATCTGAGTTAAATCTTTTTGGTTTAAATCCGAATTGATTTTTAACCCACTTCACAAAATTTATTATTTTTTCTTGAACTTCTGACTTATTTCTCAATAAATATACTTTTGTATATCGTGAAAAATCGTCCACAAATGTTAATACATAACGTTTATTTTGTTTTGTTAATGTTCGCATAGGTCGGGTGACTGACATTACTCCCACTTATTCCGTTGTATTCTGTTCCGGCGGATCTCACGTTCAAGTTCCGCGGAAACGGAATAAGTGGGAGTGAAAACAAAGAAGAAAAAAGATTCAGCGGAAATAGCTACGGACCTTCCGCGGAAACGGAATAAGTGGGAGTGAAAACAAAGAAGAAAACAGATTCAACGGAACAAACTACAGACCTTCCGGAATTGGGAGTAATAACAAACAAACTTAATTAATTTATTCCACGGTCGCTCCGTGGAGTAACGTAGAAATTTTATTCTTTCTTTATTTTCTGTTTAAATTGGTTTTCTTTGTTGTGATTCCATCGATTCATTCGGAGATTGGACTCGTTCATATCTTTTCTTACGTGAGGTTTAAGTTCCATGAGTTTTGTCCTCTTTAGATAATTTTGCCCTTTTGAGACGGCTCTTATTCGGTTTTATTTTTGGTGAAGTTTTCTCTGGCGAAACCCGTAAAGTCTCAGAAAGTTTGATCTATATTTAACGTGAAATGAGTAAAAATATCACAATTTGTCAATGGTAATTGAAAATATCGCAACCTCAAAAATAAAAGAAAGAAAAAAATCATTAAAGATTAATCATTATACGACGATACATTTTATAGGTTTGTCTAAATGCTTATTTCAGTTCGCAAGGTTTATTTGTTTTACGAGAAAAATTTAGCTATATGTACCTACAATGGAATTAATATTTTTTGTTAAATAAAAGAATCACAACACTATTTATCAAATTGCAAATTGAGAAATAAAATCTTTTTTCTAATTTCTCCAATAAAATTGCTTTAAAGGCAAATGTTGCAATGTATTCGAGTATGAAACTCCACATTTTTTGCACACTCTGTTCCAGTCTAATCTCAGCAATTTTTCATTCTCTTTGTTTCTTCTCTTTTTTCTATGCCAATGTGTAACAATTCTTAAGATATAAAGATAAAAATTTCTAAGTCATGCTAACAACTCCTACTACTTTTAAAATATATACTAAAATTTAATAAATTATATTCTTTGTAAAAAGATTTCAAAAATAATTCGCTTATCATTAGGGATAGTCATGCTCAAAAAAATGTCAAAAAATGCAAGCAAATAAGCATAAAAAGAAGCCCACAAAGATGCAAAAAAAGTCGAAAATAAGCAAAAAAACTGAAAAAATAGCAGAAATTGCACGAAAATGTTCGTAAATTTTTACATTTTTATTTCTAAAATTCAAACATTTTTACAAAACGTTTACTATGTTAGATGCGAAAAGAAGATGTTGTTTCAAATTTTCGAATGTGAAAGAACGCAGATTCTCAGTCAAAACAGATTTATATGTTGAAAATGCCCATTCAATATCTACCGATGTAACGGGGTAGACATGTATTCATTTCTATCTATTTCACCATGTAAATTTTCGTAAATTAAATTTTTAATTTGTATCAGCGAATTATATCCAGCATTGCGACCAAGAATTCTTTCAAATTTTTCAAGGAATTCATTTCAATTTTTGATTGATTCAAACGATTGCAGTTTTGCTCTTTTTTTAATTCGGCTCTTTTGTGTTTCAATGATTCAATATGTTGTTTAATTGCAAAAATTTTTTTAGCTTGAACATCACAGTCACAAATGAAACAACGTAATTTGGTTCCACTTTCACGAAACACATTTTTATATTTATTTATCTATCATTCGGAAATTAAATTCACTTTGTGTCTCTGCCCGATCTTTCGGAATTTCGTGTGAAGAAATATACTGACAAATCTCAGTGATGCGATAGATGCGGATGCAATGTCGATTGAAAAGAAATTGATTGAACGAGTGCTCATACGCAGTCCAATGCTGCGAAGAATATAAGCATGTAACGATGTAACATAGTACACAGTTATGATTATCCTAGCTCTACTTATCATATATTATTTATTTTGCAAAAATGATGTGTGCAATGAATTTATCCGTTGCGGAAATGATCATACGTCCATCAACAGATATTTTTCAACGCTTCCATTCAAATTGGAGTACGTTTTACTGAAGTTCTTTTCAAAACCCACATTATTTTTTTAAAAAATCTTCAATTCTAGTTGTCAATTGTTCGAACCAAAGTGAAATATTCAATGAAAAATAACAATCCATGAAAATGGATCCAATTATTCCGTTGAGTTCCGCGGAAACGGATTAAGTGTAGTTTTTTCTATTCTTAAATCATTTTTCTTTCTTACCCTTTTTGAGTGAGGTTGTGATTCCATCGATTCACTAGGAGATAGGACTCGTTCATGTCTTTTCTTACGTGAAGTTGAATCGCCATAAATTTTGTTTTCTTCAGTAGATACTTCTATTTTTCGTTTCAATCGGTCATAGCCTTGGCTTTCCACTGTTTTAATACGATAGTTATATTGAAAACAATATCTGTTATCTTTTTTGTTTTCACAATAATCTTACTAATATCCTGTAGGACATCATCGTCCGCCATTCCGTCCAAAAATTGACCTGGGGTAATTTTTGAGTCGTTTAAAAAACCCGATAAAGATTTGATTTTTTCATCACGTTTGCGATAATACTGTCGTTTACGTCGTGAAATTTTGGAAACAGCACCATTAGATCTCACGGCTTGTAACATATCAATGGACTTCGACAATTCATGCAAACGTAATCGGTCCATAAACTTATAAATATGTGGATGGTCTGGACATATTCGACGTAGAGCTGCATTCATTGCCTCCAGAGAAGATGTTGTGCGCATGTTGGCGTCGGTTACAGAAAGACTATTCTTGTCGTTCTATAATTTTACCAAAATTATATTAGTTATCTATACAATATTTTTAAAGAATCAAATTATAATTATATAAAAATGATTTTGAAAATTTTCTTTTTCAACAAAAAACACACGCGAATGACTACAGAACTTCTACGTAACATGACGTTATATTTAATACAGTGAATTTGATCTAATCATGGATAAATATTGTATAATGAATAAATACATTTTATTTCGTTATTTTCATGATTTGATTGCATTTACTATAAAAATTTCCGTGGAATTTCCATGGTGAGATAGACGTAAACACTACGTTTCATGCACACGGTATACGAAATTGATTATTCATGATTCACTAAACCTTAATCAGTTCCGTAATATACGTAGTTACGTAAAAGCCGTCCATATTCCCATTGTGATTGATGATGTATTGCATAATAGAAAAAATACCGTTAATCCATTACATACCTCTTGAAACCAATAACTTTCAAAATATTGAAAAACATCTTTGAAGTCTTTGAAGATTTTCCATTCTTTAGCGGAACTCTTGATGCTATTGTAACCTTCTTTGAAGTGTTCCGATGGCAGTAAAGGCAAATTCATTAGGTCCGTTTTGATTCTTTTTGCAAGAGGATTATATTTCAATACTTTATGCAAACCAAGCTTAAGAAGTTTTTTTCGTATAGACGCACAGTAGTGAAACCAACATCCCTTTAATTTAGTTTGTGGATAGTAGTTTTTAATAGCACAACGCATTCCGCTTTCGAAATCAGTCATAAATTCACCCGGTTCAAGCTTAAAAACCTTCTCCTCGATAAACTTAAAAACAGCCTCATAACATAGTGCAGTTTTTTTCGACATCAAAACATAGCATAGCGGAAATATCTAGATATGTATATACAAGCGAAAGATTTTTTGATTGACATGCATACAAGAAAAAAAATACAATAAATTCTGTGGTGGAACTTCGATCTACGTCTTAGCATCGAGAAACCACTATTAATAAAATAAGATATGTATATATAAAATGATAAAAATAAAAAATCGTCCAAAAACATAAGAAAGAACGAAATTCATTACAACACACAATCAATTCCACCACACAAAAAAAAAATAAAAAAAAAAAACAAATTCCATGGAAATTACGTTTAGTATATGGAATTGATTAGTCAAGCTAACAAAATTATTTTATGATTTACCGATAATATTGAATCAGTTTCACTTGTAGTGATTCAAGTTTAGTTTTTTCTTGTAGTTTCACTTGTGTGTTTTTAATCAGCCAGTTATTAGTTAGTTATTTGAAATTTGCGCACTTTAAAATTTTACATTATTTTTTTTTGCGTTTTCGAAGCAAATTATTAATTTTATTTATCATTTTTCATGTATTTTTGCATATGTTTTTCAATATTGGTTTTGAAAAAAGATGAAAATAGGAAAAAAATATAATTTTAAAATATTTACAATGTAAATGAAAACTGGGTATTTTTTTGGAACTAATAACTTCCATGGAATAACAACAATTATTGTCATATATTGACAATCAATTCCGTATACTAATGTATCCGTATACGGTATACCGTATAGAATTGAAACGTAGTGCCTACATGGATACCATGGATTACATTGGACGTAACGTAAGGGTAACGTAATTAAAACAGACGGAACCAAAAAAAAGTTTTCTTTTCTTATTTTTTTCCCTTTTCAATTTGGTATGTAATGAAGAAATTCTCAAAATTCAATGGTCGAAAAGATGGGTGGAGAAGGGAGTTCTGTATGGAGTCTCACAAAGAAATTATATAATTAAAAAATCTTACATCTTTTTTAAATTCCACCGATATAATTAATAATTGTGTGAACTGCCGTGGAGCAACTTTAAATGTTCCATCAATTAAATATCGCCTATATCCAGGTTTTATGTTGTCCTTGATTATTTCAATTATAGCATATGATGCAAAGACATGGAATGAAAATTGCTCGTTTATAACGGAATCCACGTAGAAAGAATGCTTTTTATTCAAGGTTAAACCGTATTCTTGAAATATATTTAGATTATGAAGGACGTCATGAACTTCCTCATCTGTTTTGGGTCTTTTGGGATATTTTTTATCTCTTAACCTATATAACTGTCGTTCAACACGTTGAAGAGTTAATTTTGATTCTCCGGGAATACGTCTACAGTAGAAGGAATAAAATGTTAAACAATAAAATTTAAGGCAAATTCTACAAATTCAAAGAAAAAAATGATCATACTAGTCGATTTGAATTTTTTGTAAAATGGAAAATAGTAGTCGAATTAATTTTGGAACTTACTTGGCCATTTCAATCAAAAAAATTTCACTTATCGGTATTAAGTGGGAAGAGAATGGAAAATTTTCAGACAAATAACGACACCGATCTTTCATTGCATTTAATGACACTAATCCCATATACAATTTCGTGATCTTCATGGACACTGTAAGAGTAGATGTTCTACAGCATAAACCGGTTGATATAACTAAATGACATCGAGCTTTACATTTGTGGATTTTTGAATTCAATTTTTTATCTTTTAATTCTGTTATGGTATTGTAGCACACCAGATACAATATACCATTCTTGCTTGTTTTCTGTACATATAAATTTTTCTCTTCATGGAGGTAGTACAAAGTACCGCCATTAAATCCTGTTATGATAGTATATTCCATTTCCTTTAGCATAGAGAAAGAAGCAAAGAAATATAGGTAAAATTAGTTAAATATTACAGTGAACATGAAAAAATTATGCACATTTCTCCAAAATCTAAGTTTATGCATTTCACCTATGGGAAGTTTGTCTCTCAAAGTACCAACGCAATAATTGTTGGTTTACATTCATTTAAATATATAGAAGCAATCAAAAAAGACGGAAGTTCCGTACTTCATTGATATATATAATTTTAAAAAAAGTTTAATTCCTAAAGTTGATTTTAAACCACATAAAAAGTCCATAGATTACACTTACGTGACTTAATGCACATTGATAAAACGAAAACAGTAATTCATAAAACAAAAACCAGCTGACTATGATAATAACACTAGTATGCAGTAGTTGTTGTTTATTTGTTATTTTCATAAAATTGGAATGAAAAAAATGGAAAAATCGAATTACATGAACACATAATAATGATTAACATAACAATTTTGAATACATATAATTTGTTATCGCTTCTTTCATTGTTTATTTGGTCATGTGGTGATTTTACAATTGTTTAATTTATGTTTTTTTTTTGGATTGACACTTTTCCATTTCGCAGAGTACGAATTATGTATGACGGGTTGTTGTCATCATTCAAGCAGACATCAACGGCAGACACTAACAAAATTAAATCGAAAAATTAAAATGTATTAGTTTAAATTTAATAAGTAAATTTTCAAAGACATAATTGTAATGGAATATTCTATTCATCTATATCACCGCGACAAACAGAACAAGTACATATTTGTCGTTAAATATTGTTTATCTTCAAATACTTCAAACATTACCATCTTCAGCTAGTGCTGCAGCATTGTTGACCTTTGATCGCTTGGGCTTGGGGGCTGATGAATTATTATTTTTTTGAATTTTCCGAATATCAATGAGTCAATATGAAAAAGTACATAGAAATAGAAATAGAAACAGTATGTTACGTAAAACATTTTTTTTTATTTAGAATGTAGATTGTACTATACACTGTACACTACCTTCATTTTGCGTCTCCTTATTAGCGTTGTGTATTGTTCGCTTCAAGTTTGGAACTGATGAATTCAAGATACAAAGTAGAAAAGTAGAAATTACATTTGGTGAATTAAAAAAGAGAGCATTTATGTATTACGATTGCCTCAGTTAAGACTAAATAGTTCCAGTGTGATACGTACCTTCAGAAACTTTTCTAACATGACTTTGTTGATTCAATTCTGGAACAAATAAAGAAATAAAATATGTGATTTAACATATTTCTTTGTATTATGTTAAATAATTTAAATAAGAATAATTGTTATTTGATAAATTTGGAAATAATTTCCGTGGTATTTTCTGTACCAAAAACTCTAGAATATGTATCTAGAAAATTTCTAATTGAATATTTTTCAAATCTTATTGACAAATACCTTTGCGGTAGGTTTTCGTGTCGATATTTCCTTTTTCAGATGAAAACTTCTCCAAGCCGGCTGGTATATTCGAGCTTTTATCTAAGAGAATAAAATAAAACCAGTATTAATGAATATTTGCTGAGATATTTATCCAGATGCCAATAAAAAAATGAAAATATACCTTCATAATATTCTACGTGGTCCGGATCTTTTGGCTTTTCATTAATTTTGACATCGCCTTCTTCGGATAAACTGTCACACTCAACTTTCGACTTTTTATCTAGTGATTAGAAGAAAAATATAGGTTTAAATGACAATTTCTATGCTATACGCATCATTTTATAAAATTCCAATATGAACAACGGAACAAATGTGGAATATGGAACAAGTACAAACATTATACGTGTGCGTGATACGTACCATTCGTTTTTGGTGACGCCTTATGTTCGCTTTCTTGTCGCTTGGATGTTGGAGCTTCTAATGCATTTTATTCATTGATTTTATTTGCGTCCACATGGAACGTTAAAGGAAAATTTAATGATGTCTATCTACAAGTGAACTTGTGTGATTTACCTGGTTTATCGGAGTTTTCCTGTTCGTCATCGCCATCATCGGGCTTTTGCACTGATGCATTTTATTCATTTATAAGTTTAATGAAAAATACATGCGTCCAGATGAAAAGAAAATGGAAGAAATTATAATTTGAATTAAATATGATAATTTACGAATTACGTATCTTTATCAAAGTCCAATATAAAGCACGGAACAAACGTAAAACGTATATCTTCATTTTAAATTTATTTTATATTTTTTATCTACCTTGACTCTCATCTTCTTCATGTGGTCGATCTTGATCATCATCTTCTTCGGATGAACTGCCATCATCAGATCCATCTTCTGATTTTTTATCTAGTGAATGGAAAAGAATATAGTAGAAAAATATAGTTTTAAATGACAATTTCTGTGCTCCAAACATCTTTATCAAAGTCCAATATAAACAACGGAAGAAACGTGGAATACGGAACAAGTACGAACATCATATGAGTGATACGTACCATACGTTTTAAATAATGCCTTATGTTTACCGCTTCCTATTGGCTTGGAGATTGAAACTGATGATTATATTCATTGATGAATGTATTGAAAACACCAGCGGCACATGAAGAAAAAGAAAAAAATGATTAAAAATCAATAAATAATTATAATTTGATGATGTCTATCTGCAAGCGAAATCGTATCATATTTACCTTGTTTCATGGATTTCTCTTTTTTGCTTTTGAATTCATCGGGCTTTTGCACTGATACATTTAGAAAATTTTGAAATTCCATTCGGATGTCATGTAAAATCATGCGAATGCAAAAGAACGGAAAAGGACACAAAAAAAAAATTAAAAAATTAAAAATTCTTAAATTTTATGAGAGCATTCAGTTATCTCTGTAAAATGTTCATTTATAACAATATTAACCCAGACATCACACATCGTGAAAGAAGAAACCAAATGAAAAAATTCATTTAATATTTGATCTACTTCTTTAGATGGCGCCTTTTTATCGTCTTTTTCTTGATGTTCTTCTAATATTTTATTTGCCATATGAAAATAAGGAAAGAAAGAATTAAATGGCATTTCACCCAATCATAAAAGTTCAAAAAAAGTGCGGAACAAACGTGGAATACGAAACAAGTACAACATCATACAGTGATACGACCATACGTTTTAAATAATGCCTTATGTTTACCGCCCTATTGGCTGGAGATTAAATATGATTTTATTATTGATGAATGTATTGAAAACACCATGCGTGCACATGAAAAGAAAAAGGAAAAAAAATGATTAAAAATCAATAAATAATTATAATTTATGATGTCTTCTGCAAGCGAAATCGATCATATTTACCTTGTTTCATGGATTTCTCTTTTTTGCTTTTGAATTCATCGGGCTTTTGCACTGATAAATTTAGAAATTTTGAAATTCCATTCGGATGTTCATGTGAAATCATGTGTAATGCAAAAAACAAAAAGGATAAAAAAATTAAAAATTCCTAAATTTTATAGAGAATTCAAAGTTTATGCTCTGTATAAAATGTAAATTATGTTGCAAATCCGTATTTTTATCAAAGTCCAATGAAACACAGCTAACGAAAATAACTTTATTTGAAATATTTTATATTTTTTATATACCTTACTATATCTTCTTCATGTGGTTGATCTTCATCATCGTCTAATTGGATGAATTGCCATCATCAGAATCTTCCGATTTCTTATCTAGCGAATGCATAAGAAGATAGAAGAAAAATATAGGTTTAAATGACAATTTCCGTGCTCCGCGCGCTTTAATATATTGTACGGAACAAACGTGGAATACGGAACAAGTACGAAAATCATATGATACGTACCATTCGTTTTTGGTGACGCCTTATATTCGCGTCCTTGTCGCTTAGATGTTGAAGCTTCTAATGCATTTTATTCATTGATTTTATTTGCGTCCACATGAAACGATAAAGGAAAAATAAATGATTAAAAGTCAATAAATAATGATGATGTCTATCTACAAGTGAACTTGTGTCATCTGTATTTCTTTACCATACCATTCAAAAGTTTCATTTTATTTCTGGCTTCCTCGATCGGGTCAAAATTTCTAGACTCCATAAATATATGGCGTATTTTGGTATCGCGATTTACACTGACGTAGTCTTGGGCATCTTTCCACAGTTATATGAATCTTTCGAGTCAAAACTAAATATGAAAAAAGAACAAAGAACAAAGAGCGAATCAATTTTCCAATTTAGTGGATTATGTTATGGTTAAATATGTCTGTTTCATGTGAATGTAAAGATGCTCCCAAACAACTTACTATTTTTCAGGCAACATTTCGAAAAATGATTCTGCATCAACCGATCCGACTGTATTGCCAAATTCTGTTGCTCTTTGCAAAAGATTTACCAAGTTTTCTTTCGTAAAAGTGGCGTAAAACTGTGGACCATTGTGTGAATCGACGTGTTTTTTTATTGCTCCAGTTCCACCACACCGCTGAGCTTGATAAATCCAACCACACTTTCACAATAGACCAATCTTCAGTTCACTTTATTAGATTCCAGTACAAGAACTCATTTGTCCTTTATTCCAATAATCGGCGCAGGGACTTTTCGGTGGATCACCCGGATACAATAATTCTGAATCAATGAAGTCACGGACTTCGTGCTATTAGTTCTTTGTGCTTTATTGTATCAATCACTTTTACGTCGATGACAACTTTCTTGGAGTATCAGAATGATTGGTGACAGTTTCATTTATGGGACGTTTTAGTTTACGTTTTGAGTGCTCAATGAACATTAAAATGGGAATAACAGATGAAATGAGAGGGAATTTAATGAACTTGCGACGATCGATCCGAGCGTCGATTGAATTGGTGCATTTTAGTGATCTATTTAAATCGGGACTCGAGAACCTCAAAAATACTTACCTCTCTTGGCGTTTAGCCATCTAAAATTTAGAAGAATTTTAAATTCAGTTACCGCACTTCATGTACGCTCACAACGGAAACACAACAAAAATGTCATTCACCAGGTAATATTTGAAAATCTTTAATATTTCTCGACAAACTCCCCATCTTATGCTAAAAAACAAAATCAATTGTCCTACTAAAAATTATTCATAGTAAAAATTACTATTAATTTTTGCCAAAAAAAAAAATTTATTTGCAAAAAACCACTGGAATAAAACTTTATTTTATTTTTCCATAATGAATAAAAAAAAATATTAATGGAAAAAAAATTAGTAAAATAAAAAATCATAAAAGGCCTACAAACCAAAAACCTTCTAAGCAAACCAAAACAACAACATTTTCGCTCACACAAAAAAAAAACAAATTCTTATCAAAAATATATAATATAAATTTGGTATTTATACAGCAAAAAATTACTTCATCCAACTTCAAAAAAAAAAAAAAATTTAAAATAACTTTATTTTTTTTATTTTCTTCTTTATAATGCTATTTTCACTAAAAACAAAATCAAATTCTATTTTAAGATGGATAACAAAACATGTAGTTTGAAAAAGATCGTGTTTGTTAAATGAAATTCACTGAGATACTGAAGTCCTTGACAGAAGCCAATTCTAACTGCGTTATCTATGTAAGTTTGATGCTTTATATACATCCAAAAAAACACCATTGTTTTTTGTCGCCACACACACACACAAATAAACGAAGTCAGAATTTTTCTGTAAGCAAAGGAACAATGTAAATTAATGAAACTTATTTATGTTTAGTTTTCGCTCATAAAACACACACAATCAAAGGACGGAATCTTACTTATCAACGAATAATATTATAATATAAATTGTTGTTATTCGAGCAAAAAATTACTTCATCTAACGTTGCTTAAAAAAAAAAAAATCTTATTTGCCAAAAACTCAATGGAATCGAAGTTACTTACAATTTATTTGTATTTTTATTTTTCTTCCTTTATATGCTGATTTTTCACTGTAATAAGAACCATAATCAAATGTATCAATAGTTTGAAGATGGATAACAAAAATGTAATTTGAAAAAGAATGTGTTGTTAAATGAAATCACTAGATACTGAGTTCCGTTGACACAAGCCAAATTCTGACTTTCATTATCGTATGTATGTTTCATGCTGTTTTATACAGAGCAATCGAGAAAAACCAACACCATTGTTTTTTCTCCGCTCACACAGTCACATATAGTGATTTGCCGGTAGCTTGAAGGGTGATGGATGGATAAGAGTGAGATGATGACGATAAATATAATTGATAATGCAAGGTGTTGTCTGCTTTTATTGAACTATAACCCAAACTTGAGTTGAATGTTACAATTTCTGTTTTACATTTTGAATTGTTTGTTGTCAATGGTGTTGTTGACTGAATGATCGCGATCTAACAATTGAATAACTTAATGCTAATTACAGTCTTATATTTGGAAAGCGCAATTGCAATGCGACAAAACGATATTGCGTATGCGCCACTTACACATATTAGCAATTGACGCTAAATATACATATGTGTTCACTACACACAACAAATAACCCAATCCAGAATTTTGTTGTACGCAATGGAACATTGTAAATTTCATGAAACGAAATTTGATGTCTTAGTTTTCGCTCATACAATCACACACAATCAAAGGTCAGAATCTTACTGTATGCAACGGAATAATATAAATTTCACTGAAATTGAAGAAAGACCATAAAAATTATTTGTTCTTTCGCAGAACCATTATTTGTTTTCATGTAACGGAACCAAAACTGTATGATTGATATGTTCAACGTTCGTCTAGAGGACTTTGAGAATTCATCTCTCTTTATTGTGTCAATATTATTTGACGGGTCTTTCACTCGCATTAGTTTTGCATCATCACTAATAAATTCTCTGTTATATGCCGTTAAACCATTCAATTTTTTCAGTAAAGATGTTTTTTTCAGGACAAATGATTTTTTATTGTGATCGAAAAAATTCTAAAAAAAACTAGAATAAAAAACGACTAAAACAAAAATTTTTTTAATCAAGCGACCAAATTAATACCCAATGGTTTACAGAAATGATCGGCCATTAAGAATGCAAAACGGTGGACACATTAACTGTAACAACATCAAACATTTTGTGATTAATTTGATGAATGTGTTTACAAAATGTCCCGAACATTGAGATTAATTAAGTTTGTTTGTTATTACTCCCAATTCCGGAAGGTCTGTAGTTTGTTCCGTTGAATCTGTTTTCTTCTTTGTTTTCACTCCCACTTATTCCGTTTCCGCGGAAGGTCCGTAGCTATTTCCGCTGAATCTTTTTTCTTCTTTGTTTTCACTCCCACTTATTCCGTTTCCGCGGAACTTGAACGTGAGATCCGCCGGAACAGAATACAACGGAATAAGTGGGAGTAATGTCAGTCACCCCATAGGTCCACCTCCACATACATCAGTGTGAACTAAATCGAAAATTTTCTTTGTAGATTTTTCTTTGTTTTTTACGAATGACTTTCTTGTCATTTTTGATTCAATGCACACTTTGCAGTTTGTTTCACAATTATTACATTTTGTTAATTCAGTCCCAGTGATCATATTTTCATTAATCATATGTTTAATCGAATTAATGTTTCTATGTCCAAAAATGCGATGAAAATAATGTATACACCCTTTTTTATTTTTTAGTTCTTTTACAGCACATAATTTTTCAAATTTAAATAAATTATCTTTGATTGTTGATGTTCCAATTATTTTCTCATTGAATATTAAATCTGCTTTTTCATCATAAAATATTAATTTGAATCCCCTCTTTGTAAGTTGAGGAATAGAAATGAAATTTCCTTTTATTTGTGGTACATACATTACATTTGTCAATGTTCCTTTTGTCACTTTTCCATTTTCATTTATTAAATTGATTTTTATTGAACCCTTACCTAAGATGTCTAATTTGTAACCGTTTGCAACTTTAACTTTTCGTTGTATTGGTATGAATTCAGTGAACAATTCCTTTTGGCAACTGATATGACATGTGGCTCCTGAGTCCAAAACCCAATCAATTTCATTCATTTCATTTAATTTAACTTTGAATAGTTTTTCATTGCAATTTGCGTTTCGTGAAATTGTATATTCTTTATTTTTGCCCTCTTTGATGTAGTTAGGTTGAATTGATAAAATCATTTCGTCGTCTTCAGTTTGATCTATCATATTTGCTTTATTTTTATCATTGTAGGCCTTGAGTTTTCTGCATTCATTGATGCTATGGTTACGTCTTTTACAGAAGTAACAGAAGATGTTGTTATTTGGTCCATGTTGATTTGCATATTGATTGAAGTTTCTATTGGTGTTGAATTTCTTGAAGTTTTTAATTTTTAATACTTTTTCTTCTGATTCATTGTTGTTATTTTTTCTGCGAATTTCTTCATCGAATAAATTTGATAAAACTATCGATAAAGTCAAATCGTCTTTTTGTTTTCGAACTGTGCTTAACGAAGTAACCAATGTGTTCCAACTAGGTGGTAAACTGCTCAAAATAATTCCGATTTTTGAATTATCAGTTAATGTTTCTCCCATGTCATTGATACATTGAAATAAATTGTTGAGTGTATCGATGTGTCCTTGTAAATCTTGACCTTCTTCCATGCGTTTTGAGTAAATTTGCCGATAAACGCTGACAAAATTTGTAACTGAATCACTTTGGTGAATTTCTCTTAGTTTTATCCACGAATTTTTTGCACTTGTTTCGTTACGTATGTGAACAAGTTGATTGTCTTCTACATTTAGTCCGATAATTGCTCTTGCGGTTTGGTCTCTTTCAATCCATTTGGAGTCAGGACTTGCAGGTGTATCTAGTGAGATAACGTCCCATACTTTCTCTTTTATTAGAAGTAATTCTAGTTTATACTTCCAATTAGAGTAGTTTTTGTTGTTTAATTTTGTAAGTTGAATTTTTGTCTCCATTTTTTAATATTTTATTTCTATTTTAATTATACCCGAACTCTTTGAATAAAGTGGTAGCCCATAACCAATGTTAGAGTTGGTGAATAGATGTTTTTATATTGATATATATTGTGAGACAGATTGATATTAATTTTATTATTTTCTTTTTATATGTTTTATATAGAATGACATATTTTACTAAGATATAGTGATTATATTCTTTCATTTATAACACACTTCGTATGTTTATTATTTACAAGTTTTGCCACCCCAATTGATTCACCGCCGATTTTATTAAAAAGTGAGCGTGACAATAAAATAAATGTTCGTGAGGAGAGAGATGTGCCATATCTGTTGAAATATTAAAAACACGTACACAATGCAAGTGCACAAATACGCAACAACAAACATAGCGTATATATCAAGTTACATACTGCGTTTAGCATATAAAAGAGAATTGTCAATAAAATCAGCACTCTGTATTTTGCTTCAAGTATAAACGGTCGTGTTTCATTTTGCGTTACATTCTTTGCCCGTTTCAGCTATCGATTTTATTTCTTATTTTTCTACTTTCAACAATATCAAATTCTAAAAGGTGGTGCGAGAACTGGCTTCACTGGTTTAGCGTTGAGCAGTCTTATGGTTGGATTTTCATCGATACGCAATGGGCTCAGCAGATGTTTTAATATGTTTACGAATAATAAAAATAATACAGCGATAATTGTTAATAAAATCGAGAACGCAAATGAAACAAAAATCCATCCGCAACGTTATATACCGCTCTCACACGCATCATCGCAAATAACGAGAATTAAAAACCATAACGTGAGTGAAGAAAAAACCATGTCAAGACATCGCCGTGGACTTTTGGCACCGTTATTGTTATTCTCCGAGATTGTTATAAATTTTATGAATAACGACAATGAAACTGAAATCAACGTGCAACAACCTCTACATGCATCTCGAGTTACTCGCTCAATTGAAAACAACCAGAACAAAACATTGACAAGAAATCGTCGTGGATTTTTTACGCCGTTAATGTACACACTCAATTTCCAATTGTAATTCCAAATATGTCCAGTCTTGTGTTGTAAAATATATGTTTACAGCAAATACCGCAAAATGTTCAACATTCGTTGGAATGTGTCAACTTACTCTCATTGTTGTACGTAGAACATATACAACTGTTCATTTGCTGCTGTATTTGTGACAACAGCAAATGAACAATGGAAAATCTACTACGTACAACAATGACAGTAGTTTGATACATTCCAACGAATGTTGGACATTTTGCTGTATTTGCTGTAAACATATAGTTTATAACACGAGGTTGGAAATATTTCCAATTGGAAAATGAGTGTGTATTTTTCGGGAGTAAAAATTGTTGAAGATTTGATGGACATCGTTTTCCCTCGTACAACAAAGCAAGTTGGAACCTTATCAAGAAAACTCGGGAGATTGTAAGCGAAACACCATCAAATTCGAGTGTTAAATCGAGGAACTGTTCCTGTACTACCTTCTATCGGTAAATTATTAGGATGATGGGCGATTATGACTGTATCGGCAGATGTTGCAATTCGTGAGATTTTCGAAAAGCGTAGAGAAGAGCGACTTGCACGTTCGAGTATTGATTGCAGTTTGAACAATTACGGATGTATTCAAGGCGCTTGCTGGACCAACTGCGGACCGAGACTACTTTCAGCTGATTGGTGTTTCACCAAAAACCAAAATTCAACGGAATTGAAATTGGCCAACTGTACAAAAGACGCTGATTGCCAACCATGTTGGGAGTGTGCAACACAGTGTTTGCTCGAAGGTGCCTCTATCGATGAAAAGGGTAATTTTAAAAAATTTAATTGGCCTTACATCTTCAATTGAATCTTTTTCTACCTCAAATCGATTTTGTATTTTGCATTTGTATGTGTCTGTTTCAATTTAATCATAACATTTTTTATGTCAACAAATTTTTTTTACAGTTTTTATATGCGTGTTCAAATTTCATAATAGTACTACTTTTTGTCAAAATATAGAATTTGTGTTTCATAATAAATAAATAAATAAATGAAATGAAACTGTGTCTTTTTCTATTTCCAAACATACATTTTTGTTTTTTCAGGTTTCAACATAAATTTTTCATTTAAGACCTCATTCTTAATGTATTGGCATAGGGCATAGCATAACACGCACACGCATTTCAAAATACACATTCTATTTTAGATTTATATTGAGCACATGTGTGTTTCGTAAAAACGTATCTCATATCAACAAAACAAAACAAAACAAAATAAAATAAAACATAGATGCAGGTAATGATTCTCAATAACATCAGAAAATAAGACAATAAATCGAACCAAAATTTTTTCTTTCAAACGCATTAGTAGGTAGGTAGATAGGTAGGTAGGTGGGTAGCAACAAAATAACATTTTTGTTTTTCTCTCAGAAACAACAATCTACATACAATCGTAGATTCATACGATGTACGCATCATAAAGCAAAAAACATAAAACTATTTTAGGGAATTATACGACACGCACATAAAAGGTTCATACGCATATATATGGCTCATACGCATGGTATTGTATTGTAGTCTGCACGCATGATATTTTTACCTGCTATTTATTTTTTTCCCAAATAACAACAACAATAGCATTATAAGGAAGCAGGTAAACAGGCAAATAGATTCAAATCATGTGCACAAGAAGGATTTTTTTTTCTTCTCATTCGTATCATCACAACACAATCATGGTGTTGTATGCTCTCTCTGTTCATGATAGTTTTATTTACCTACGATTTTTTTCCACAAAATAACAATTATAAAAATATCGTAGGCAGTGTATTTAAGACATGTGCACAAGAAGCACGCATGAACATGTTTTTTGCATTTTCTTCTTCTTGTTTCGTTATTTCGTTTCGGACGATAAATTTTCAAATTTGAATGATACTATTATTAGGTAGTGTATGTGCGTTGTAGAAATGAATGAATGAATGTAGATGTATATGTACTAACCTATCGTGTGTACACTGTACATGTACACTAATACTAGAGAGGTGGTCTAGAACCGGCATTTTCCCTCTACTGTTATTGTTTATTTTAACTTAATAACTTTACAAAAATTATTTACTATTGTCTTTACAATACATAAAAGATTTTTCTCCATATCTCTGTATGATATAATTCATCGTTTATTGTGGTCAGCTTCTGAATGAGTAACTAATAAAATATCTGATTTGCCCTGATTGTTCAAAGGCTTCATGAAAGAACGTTTTATGGATAATCGAGATCATAAAGCAAGAATATCAACACAAAATATATTTCTGAAGTTTCTTTCT
>JAQOWM010000556.1:0-23303 GCA_029041755.1 Resseliella maxima | reverse complement strand
TTAATTTTTATTTTACTGCTCAGATTGATTTAACAGTTTCCTTGGTTCCATACTTCAAACTACTACTCTACTGACATACTGGTCTATATATATTTTTTGAAAATTTTTATGTCAGCATAAAGAATTTCTGGAATGCTTCAATTCGAAAAATGTTTATTTATTCATGAACAGTCCATTAACGAAAAATGCTTATCCATAGTCGATCAAGAATAATCGATTAATGAATCATGAATAACAATAAAAGATCGGCAATAATATATTGTTATTGTTTACGAATATTCTCGACTGTGTTCGCGCGTTAATACTTTTGCTCATTTTCCGTCCGGTATTTCATTTCATGACTTGTTATTGTGTTCATTCAATTAAAAGACTGAAAAAATCGATAGAAATATTGTCATTAGCGGTAGAAAATTTGATGCCATTGATTTCAATGAGCTTGCTCGTTGTTGTCGATCATTGAATTGGAATTTTAACCAATGTCAGAATGTTGACGATATGATTTCAACGCTTAATGATAATATTCTGTATCTCCTAAATCACTTTGCACTACTCAAATCGCGTCGCGCTCGTCACTCTCCCAAGCACTGGTTTAATAATGATATTAAGCACACACATAGAAATTTTGGAGAGATTCAAATACTAATGTAATACAATATATGGGAATGACGGATTTTAGTACAACATTTATACTTGTATAGTATAATTCATTATAATTCCCCTGCTAACTGAGCTGTGTTGTAAAATTCCCCTGTAAATCTGACAGCGCGGTATCGTGTGATGCGACAACGCATACAGCTTAGTTAACAAGGGAATTATACTATACAAGTATAAATATTGTACTGAAATCGGTCATTCCCGTATATTGTACTGCATTAGTATTTGTTTCGCTCCAAAAATTTTGTGTGTGCATGCCATGGATGAAAGAAAAGCTGCTTAAGTTGTAGATCAAACAATCATAGTGATGCAGTTACTCATGAACAGTTACTTGACATCTATAAGGAGAAAGCCAATAGAGTCAAGTCTCTGATTAATTCTAGTAAAAAGAAGTCAACGGTTGAGAGATTCAATGAGGCTAACTACATGCGGTCTAAGTGGAGTATTATTGAGTCGCTTGGTTGTCGCAAATCTAGCAAGGATGACAGTAATGATTTAGAAATTTTAAATAATTATAATCTTAACGATTTCAATGAATTTTTTGCCTCAATTCACTCATCCCAAGGGGCTGACCTTAATAACTTATCCCTACCTACAAACATTCTATCCACTTTTTCCTTATCCTGAATAATCAGGTAACTGGTTATTTAGAGTCAAAGCTGCATGAACGGCAATCTGGTTTCCGTAGAAATCATAGTTGTACCACCTCACTTTTGAACATCTCTAAGAGTATACTTATCTGATATATCAGATCGTCAATAAATCGCAAGAAAATTGTTGGTTTTGACTCGCTCGATATAAAAAGTCGAGCACTGAGCATTTCCATGAATTTTGTTTTTGTATTTGATTAGTTCGAACTCTCATCACTTCCATTCACAATGCAAATTTAATGCGCTTGAGTGTGGCGATGTTTGTGTGTTGTTTGGGGAAGGCTCAGTGCTCGTAAAAAGTGAATTCCCGTCCGTTCCGCATGATGGTCTTTTAAAAGTTTGTGAAACATACGGTTTTTTTAACAACGCTACGAAATTAATCAAATCAATTTATAGTAATATTCAGCAAAAAGTTAAATTCGGTAATCATGAATCGGATTTTCTCGCGATTAATAACGGTGTTCTTCAAGGTAGCAATTTCGGTCAAACATTTTTCTCGCTTTATTTTAACGACACACTTAACATTTTTGAAAATATGACTGGTCATTTATTCGCGGATGATTGTCAAGCTCTTATTGAAGTTGAGTTTGATCAAATCAATACCGGTATTGAATTAGTAAATTCGGATCTCGCAAAATTAAATGATTTTATTAAACGTCGCGGTATGAAATTAAACGGTTCTAAATCGAAAGTAATGATCATCGGTTCTAAATATCATACAAGTCGGTTAAATTTTGATGCGATCAATAATGTGAAAATTGGTGATGAAAATCTCGAGTTCTGTAAGTCAATTAAAAACCTTGGTGTTATTTTTGACTAAAATCTCTCTTTTCAAGAACATGACAAGTGTAAATTGCAAAAAGTGTATGGTGTGTTAAATCGCATTCGGCACACAAAGCATTTTATACCCAACTATATCAAACGTGATATGGCAGCAGCGCTCTTTGACCCCATTATGGATTATGGGAATGTAGTAACTTATGGCTGGGGTGCTCATAGCACTCAAAATCAGCTCAACCGTGATCTTATTGTTGATAACGATAAGATTAGATATGTTTTCGGATTGAAACGTAGTGAACATGTTACTGAATATAGTGAGCGTTTGAATGGTTTGACGCCTGAAAGTAGAGCAAAGCTTCAGTCGGCCGTCTTAATATTCAAGCAGTTGTCAAAAAAGGCTTCTAAATACCTGAATCACATGTTTATTCGAAACGGGGAAACGTCGCGTCATCCAGACAACCTTCGCGTTAATTTTAATCCACGTACCGCATTTGACACACGCGCATTCAGTTACTCTGCAATTAATTTTTGGAACAGGTTACCAGTTGAAATCAGAAACAATGATTCGCTATCTTTATTTAAAAACGCGTTAAAAATGCATAAAATGGTCCGTGAAATAATATTATATATAAAAATATAATCAATCTCCATTCACTCGGTAACATGTCGTGCAATTTCTTTTCCAATTAGTTTTAAGCCATTTCTCTCTCTCTATCCTTTCTCTTCTTTACACTTTATTTTTACATTTTTTGTTATTTTTATTTTTTATTTATCATTGTTAACGTAATTTAATTTTAAGTGAAATTATTATTGTATTTCCCCTGACTCTCCAGAGGCAGGCCGGTTTTACCATGGTTTTCCGGACTCAATCTTGGTATTGAAGCTTCAATTAAATTCCATCCCACCCCTGATTGTATTGTTTGTTACTAAAGTCGTACCATGGGCGGAATTTATGTCGTAGTGGGTCTTTGACCAGCATGCTTACTAGCCTGCTAGTGACACATATTGACATAAATTTATGTTTCGTAATAAATAAATAAATAAATAAATAAATATAAGATAGAATGTTTTTTAGATCATTTTATTTTGTTTCAAGCCGGCCAGAGCCAACATTTTGGCGTCCTAATCCATTTTTAACTCAATTTTTCCATATTTTTGAATTTTTTGTAAGGAAAGTGGTCCTACGACTCTCCAGTATCCTTGTCTCTATCGTGCCCTTTGAGACTGTCTCTACAAGATATGACAGTTTTCAGATATTTGGAATTGCTTCTAGGCCGAACACGAACAGTTCGCGAACAATACACCTATCTTGCATCATTAATTTAAATTTAAACAATTTAAAAAATTTGAGCCTTTTCAATATATATTATACAACTCATTTGTGGTTTGTTTTTAAATCAATCTTATTTGGAATGCTTTTATCTCGGGTAAGCTGCACTCTTAAATTTTTTGTAAAAACAGCAATCATTTTACCGAGTAAATTACGCTGCCTTTGCTAATAGCAAAAAAAGGAATTAAAAAAACATGCTCAATGAGCAATATGTTTTTTGTTTTGTCGAAATAATAGAAAATTACCAGATTTTTCTCTTGTTTTCACCATTTTTATCGTCAAGCAATTTATAGAACTGTGAAATCAACTAAATTTTGCGATCATATGTTGAAATGTCAAAGAATATTAGCGGGAAAAAAGTGTAGTACACAAATACAATTGCATATAAAATGTGTACTATACTGCAATGTGTTGGTCTCATTGTATATATAGTATGTGTTTGACCGTTGAGTCTATTAGACATTTAACAACTAACCTCATCTATCTTTCAAATTCACTTTTTAGAAAAGAATTTATAATAAAATAAATAAGACGCATATTATCCAAAATTAATTAAATAGGAGTCATTCGTTCGTGTTCGTTCGTGGGGCCGATGATCTGTTCGCGAACTGTTCGTGTTCGTCACTCCACGAACGAACACGACGAACACGAAATGTTCGTGTTCGTGCTCAGCCTTAATGGAGACCACCAATTTTTGGAGACTTTTTACCATGCCGTTTGCGTACTCCAGCGCAAAAAATTGTATAGCCTGGAATTCCAATGGTCACTTAAAGTGACTCACTTTGAATATATAAATTAGGTAATTCAATTAGCCTAATTTGATTTGAAAAAGGATTGTAAGTACCTTTCAAATAGAATATAAGTTATGGGCTTTGAAAAAGGATCCAAAAAATTTTAAGTAGTCGATTGCGATTATATCGACGAAAATAAGGCGAAAAATCAAATTCCAAAGGCTTTTGTGGGGAAACGGTGCTTGCGATTTTGATTAAACTTTGTTTTGCTATTTCCTTAATAATAATTATCTGAGATTTAGCCTTATAATTCTGCAGTGAATGCGGTTGTCTCTCATGGCCTCCACGGTTTTGGATTCGTCACAAAATTACCTTTTATACATTATCTTTAAAATGGTATATTGGACTCATGAGTTTCATTAATTTTTTCGAAAAATGTTCCCAGTCCGTTTGAGAAATACCTTGCGGAGAATGGTTCAACTTGATATCCCAATGGTCACTTTAGGTTGGTAAATTAAATAATTCAATTGACCTCAATTGATTTGGGGAGGGGTTTTGAACACCTTTCAAATGGTGTATAAATTATGGGGCTTGAAAAGGGATCCTAAGAAATTTGAAGTAGTCGATTGTGATCAGATTAAGGAAATTAGGGAAGAAGTTCAAATTCCAACATCCAAAGGCAATTGTGAAAAAACGATGCCTATGATTTTGAATAAACTTTGCCATAGAAAAAGTCCAAATGTCTAAATAGCTCATATACAGATCAATAAAAAAGTCAATTTTCGGGTAAAAATATCACGCTTTTTTTTCAAATTGTCCGAATAAAATTATCCGATATGTTAGGAATTTTGATGAATTTCCATGAATGTGTTTCGGCCATGGATTTTCCATGAATGCAATATTGCAGTCCATTTTAACTCTTTTTAAACATCTCAGCTTATTTAAAATTACATGCGTCAGTTGGTTAACATATGAAATTTTAGATGTTTTTAATTTTGAAATGTTCTGAAATGTGCATATTACCTGCATTATATATTAGTATTATTAAAGGAAAAAAAAAACGCAAAGAGACCACATATTGAATTTTATTATAACTTTGAATTACTATTGACATATATCAAAATCTATTTGGTTTAAAAAAATTCTTATGAAGATGATGCGAATTTTACATCTAGTCAGGAAATGTTAATGAAAATATGCAGTTAATTATGAATGATGTTGCAATCTAATAGATACATATCCTTTCTTTCAAGCAAAAAACTTACTCAATAAAATGTATTGAATCTTTTAAGTAAAAAAACTAAAGCTGTCATCTACATATGAATCATAAGTATTTTTGATTATTCCGTTCCTCATTAACAACATAGTTTACAAAAAAGACTTCATTAATAATTCACATCATATTGATTTAATTTACATATTGTTGCGACAGATTCGCATTTGCAAAATTTGGGATTCAATAGTAGATGTATTGTCAATTTAATGATCATCATTTTCGATTTTTTGTTAATGAAAAGCAAAATATTTAAAAGCATTCAATATCTGTTTGAAAATGTCAAATTTTTTTGGATTTATTACATTTTTTAAAATAAAAACATTGTTTTAGCGAAAATGTAACATGAAAAAATAAAAATCATAAATGAAAAGTTGTAAACAATTTTCGTGGTGCTGCTATAACAACCAAAACTTTCAAGACTAATACTAAATTTAATTTCATCTGGAAAACGACAACCAACATCAATACATTGGTAATTGTTTTGAGTTACCTGTGGAGCAGATTGAACTGAAATGTAGACTGGAGGACATTGTTGAATCAAAAAATGTCCTTCACATGAAGGATTATATATATAATATTGATTTGGCAATAATTGGTTACAGTCAACATCGTCATTTCGTTGTGAATTGTTGCTGAACCTGCAAAAAGATCAAATTGTTCAGATTTACTTGTATATATACATATATATATATATATATTCGTAAACTAACTGAACTTATACCTTGGATATTCTTGACTTCGCGATGTGCAAACTATGATTTGTGACTGATAACGACTTTGCACACGAATAACTCCGGCCGAACGAAAGAAATAATTTGGATGCAATCGATAAAAATGTAAACCATTGGGTTCTATAAACTGTTCAAGAGCATTTGTGCCCCAATCGGTTTGTGACCACGTCCAGCCATCAGTTCTACAGCGAGGATTAGCTATTCTTCTTGGAACTACAAAGGATGTCATGATAATTTCATAGTGAATATTTGAGATTTGGCAAAAAGTTCTGAATGAAAATAACACTAGAAATTGTTTAATGCTTTCCATTTTAACATACCAGATTGTACTCGTTGAATAACATCTAATGTATTAATTTGTTGACTACTATCAGTACCACTTGGATCATATATCAGAGAAAAAAGATCGCGATTTTGATCTGTTACAAAAGCTCTAAAACGACCGACAGTTCCGCCCGCCCAGAACAATAATGTTAAATCAGGTATTATTTCACGTATCCCAACTAATTGCTCAATAATATAATTACTATCAGCCTCATTCACTGGAGATAATTGTGGTACAATTAAAGCAACAAATGACCGACCACCAGCTTGTGATTGAGAATTTTCTTCGTTAATTATACTTGTACCAATGACGCGGAGTTGTTTGACTATTTCTGCTAAGTTAAACCCTTGAGTTTGTATTTGATGACTCGTTTTATTCCACAAAATATAAAAATCAGAAAGACTACTCGTTGTGTTAATTATTATAGATGCATCATTTGCATTATACAAAGTAAATCGCGTTCCAAATCGATTTACGTCAAGATTTTCCAAAAGAGTACTATTGACCAAATATTTATTCCATTTAAAATTAATTTACTACTATATTTCAAAATATTACTTACGCAATCATTGGCTGCACTTCAAGGAATTGCCAAGTTGTATCGATAAAAATGTATAAATCAGAAGCAGTTCTTGTTTCTAGTATTGAGTTTGATGACGATGTAGCATCACAAGTGATATCGTTGAGTCCATTATCTGAAATTTTATAGAGAATAGTTGATAGAATTTTGAATATAATTGTGTATATATGTATCTATAAATTCCCCTATGCACATTATATACTATGTTCGCTGCAAATAACTTATGGTGTGACTATACACAACAGACACATTGGAATGTTTCCGAGAATAATATAGCATTTACCGAAATAAATCAATAAATTTAATATTCCATACTCACCCACATATGAAACTAAAGCTGCAGATGCGCTAGATGAAAAATCTTTTATATTTTCAATGTTTAATGTAACTCTCAATTGCATTTCTTGATCTAAAACGGTACTAAAAGCTATTGTTTGACTTCGCAATTCATTTGGTTGCACAAGTTTGAATAATTCTCGTCTATTACATGATCGAAAACTTTTTGACAAACCACGACGTGAATAGTACATGTCTAAAAGTTGACTTAATCGTAGCTGTGAAATTTGTCGACGCCATTCAGCAATATTCAGACTTAACACTAAACCATCTATACCACCACGAATTTCGGCATCAGTCATTTCAAAACGTTCTCGCTGTGCAAGAAAATACCAATGTGGTATATTTGTGGAATTCCATGCACCTGAAGCTCCAACACGAATATCACCACTAATTGGACCTTGTAAAAGACTTACTTCAGATAAGTCACCAGATAGCGTTGCGGCCCATCGATTATCCACGGTTAATCGGATCTGATGTTGAGGAGAATTATTTCGCGCATAGTTTCGCGTTAAGAGTAAAAGTTGTCTTGCGTCTACATTTTGTTGTACTAATCCCGCCGCAATACCCGAAAGTAGCGGGCCTCCTCCAATGGTCCCCCAAGTTGTTCTAATTACACCATTTTCAACTGGACATTGACTAACTGCATTACTTGCCACATCAATCAAATCTCGACCAAATGTATCTGAGTACTCATCAATGCCATAGTCACTATCTTCACCATTATTATCTTCGTATGCTTTTGGTGTTGTTGTTGTTGTTGTTGCTTTTCTATATTTATGATACCTTCCCCAACATTGTCTCGAATTATGCCTGAATTAGGAAACAGATTTATGTTACAATAGCATCTCAAAATATTTCTGTGCTAAAAAATGTTTATTCTCTTTGGAATTTCATTAAGTTTTCGAAAATTAATTGCATAGAAAATTGCATAAAAATGCATTACAATCTGTGTTCAAGTATAACAATTTCATTCCTTGTAATTAAAACTTACACATTACTCGTCATTTCAATATCACACAAAAAATTATTTTCGCGAACATAGTTAGAACGTTTCTTTCTTGATAACTCAAACGGACGAAATATCCTATTAGACTGTAACTGAGCTAGTTGTCCACATCTCGTTGATTCATCTCCTCTGACATGAGTCTCAATTGAACTCGATAGAAGAAAATGTAAAGTGCACTAAAATAAGAAGAAAGAACATTATCATTCCAATTTGAATCTATACAAATCAAAGCATAAATTGAATACTCTTTCAATGGGCGATAATGTGTTATTAGGGAAATTATTTGCGTTTCCTGGAATCAAACGTGATAAAAGTAGACGATGTTTTGAAAATCCAAATCCAGATGGGCTAAATGGCAAAACACTAGGATGATAATTGCCCATTGCATGTATTATTCCATCCATTTTGAAACGGTGTAATATAGCTACAGCAACTTGACGTATATCTTGTGTATAGTCTGGTGAATCTTCAATCTTTCGTATGAGATCGATTAATATATTGATTGTAGCTGGTAAACGATTATCTCTCTCATAAATATCTGCATTGTCGTAACATTCAGAAAGCGAACTTGGTATTCGAGTCTGTGCATTTTCTTGACATCGAAAGAACCGAAAGTTTATAACCAACAGTATTACAATGCACAACGAAAATTGCATAATCGATATCATATTGCAATTATTGATTTGTTACACAATTTCATTAATTCGAAATCAAAAAACATCAACTCTGTGAAGCAAATAAAACAAATTTTTACATTTAAAATGAAAAGTGAAATTAATGTTTAACGTGAGATAATAATAATTAAAAAAGAAATGCTTAAATAAAATATGCAACTTACTCTTACTTATATATTTTAAAAAATGATTATACTGTATAATCTAATTATTCATTTGATTTTATTATATTCTTTAAAATTTATTTTTATTTTGTTTGTATTGCCTTATATGCGTTGCATTTGTAATTTCATAAAGTTTTATGTATTATTTTTTAAACGCACACGAATTCAATCATGAACGATCTTTGCCCCATAAATTTTTTAGAAGAAATTCGCCCAAAATTACAATCGTGTGTCTTGAAAATAGTACCGTTTCATGTTTTACTATACTTTGCTTAACTACTATGTACTATTTCTACTTATATTCGTGTTTTGAAATTCAAACGGTTGAGTCATACTATTGGAAAATTATTGTGAAAATGTTTTCATTTGTGGTGTGATAAGATATATCTTATCAAACAAAAGAAACAAAACACACGCACGATTCATAACTTCTTTTTTTATATTTATGTACGACATAAGCTATCAATGACGAAAAAAATTAACAAATTCACAAAACGTTACATTTATTAAAACATTTTTTAACATAAGTTGAAAAGAACAGTGATGTTATATTATGCCTTTTCACAATTTCTCATGCTCACAATGTCAATTGCAATATAATTCTTTTTTCCTCCATAGAAATGCTATAATTTTCCCTTTAGCCAAAATGTTTACTATAACTTTTGTTTTACTTACATGCAAAATGAAAGAAAAATTTATAATTTCGAATAGGATTATTTTAAGCAATTTACATATGTGATCAAAAGTTCAAAAATAGAAATCTTGCGTTTAACAGGTGTGCAAGCAAACATTCAACTGAGCAAAATTTTCAATTTAATACCACGCCTTTGTGACTTCGAATTTTTTTATCACATAAAGATAAGATAAAAAAAAATTCATTCAATTTTGCTCATTGAATATTGACAATGCGTGGTGAACACAGCAATCCACAGATGATGAAATATTTTTTTAGAAACATAGTCATGAATGTCTAGATGAAATAAAAAATATGCTAAAATGTTGAATGAATGCCAATATAGATAATATAAATATAAATTGATATTTCAAAATTATATACACTGAAATTTGCGTGCTCAATGTACAAAAACTTCCTTACCACTAACATACTTTTTATAAAATTTAAAAATTTTAAACATAATTTAGAAAAAAAAGGAAAACAAATTTATTCGAAATATCCACCTAAAGGACATTTAAGATCAAGTTTTTTGAATTGTTAATTGTTCTCCATATTGATCGAAATCAAAAGATTTTATTATAATGGCCAATTTATTTTCCCTTCAATAATGTTAGAAAAAACAACCTAATCAAACAGATAAAGTTTGCAATCAAACTAGGGGCAAGACACCTTTCAGTTAAAAAATAAAAATCTTCATTTCTTCAATTCCTTTAATTCCTCTCATTCCATAATTTCAACTAGTGAAACTGGAATTGTTGTGACAATGCTTTCATTTCTTTCAATTCTTTTATTTTTACGATTTCTTTCATTTCGATTCCATGTGTCTTACCCCTAACTATCCAACTTGTCGATTGGGTTTTATTTGCTTTTATTTGTCCATTCAAATGCTATTGTCCTCATATGGCGACAACATAGTTTCATTTCCAAATTTCCTATGCGCGATTAGTGATTACGCGCTTTATTTTAATTTATCGTTGAAAATTTGAAAAGTAAAAAACTGTCAGTTTGTTTTTTCATGATTTGCTAAAGATATTCATTCATACGTTGAATAGGTCAATACGATTGAATTGACATATAAGTTTCAAAAATGATTTTTCGTAGAAGATCAAATGCGATTTTCGATAGACTTTATTTTCGACTGATAAAAAACTCCATTTACCCCCAACGAAGATCGATTTTGACATGAAAAGTGTACACATTGTTCATTGAAATACAATATTAGCTCTTCTTGACGAGTCGGTGGACAAATGCAATTTGTGATGGGTATTTGCTTTCTCATTTGAAATACATATACACATGAAAATATTTTTGTCATTTGAAATGTTCAGCAATATATCGGGGCGATAAAATACCATATGCAGTATTATCACATTTTGCGAGAGAAGGTGTGTTTCTTCGACAGCCATATTCTTTGTATTCGGTCTATTTCAATATCCCTTCACGTTTGATTTGTATTCGGCGCATTTTCCTTGTATTTGTATATGTGAATATCCATAATATATAAGTGAACTTGTGTTGAATCTTTTGGAAAAATGTGTCTTGTGTCAAACTTCAGTTTTGTTATACGGTCAAAAAAATTGCTGTAAAAAACAACATAATCCAACTGTTATTTAAGAAAACTATTCAAAAATTTTGATGATACTTCAATGATGGACTTATATTATCATAATAATATTAGAATAACCGTTCAAGTATTCGCATAAAAGTATTGAAAAAAATCACAGCTGAAATTCATCAGCGGCCAATGAATTGCGTAAATTGAAAAACATGGGGTAAATATAGCACTTTATTGATTTTTCCACATATATGTCTTAATACACGAATGATGAACAATATTGCTTAAAAATGGTGTTATTTTGTAGTGGATATACGAAAATACAAACTTTTTCACAGTTCAAGAAGAATATTAAAAGATGATTTCGTTAAAACAAATATACATATTTTGGATGATAAACATTTTTGAAATAAAAAAAAAAAACAACTTCAATTTCTGCAGGAGATTCAGTTCTGGAGATTTATAAAATTATTCAATCACTATTAAATACTAAGAATCTTCAACCTAATGACATCTGTATCCAACTCCCATGCATCAAGTGTGGAAGCTTATGAGGATATGTTCAAAGAAATTACTCGAAAATTATACGGCGAAGAAACAAGCCAGTGTTTACACACATCTTCTACTCATATAACAAGTGTATCAACAGTTGCGGGTGTAGAACGTTCATTTTCACATTCTGTAATAACATTGTGTCATGTTATAGTTTTTCTCTAAATTCATTATAATATTATCAATTTGTTTACAGTTATCCGAACGAAATTCGACATCACAAGATTTTCATCAGAATGCAGATAACATAAATTCTATAAAAAATGATGAACATTCCATCATAGCACTAATGCAAAGTGGATTCTCAACGCCTAACACAATATTGAACAGTCACTCATTTAATCAAATTAATAAGCAAATAATTTCAAATAGTGCAAGCTCATTTTCCGGTAATACTGATACAGTTCAAGGACAAAACAATGCAACCACTGGAACAATTTCACAAAAAATTATGCAACAGGGAAATGAGTTGAATCCATGGAATTTGAAATGTGAATCTTATCAAAATTCTCAAAAACTGTGAGTCTATATTTTTGTTCAAATTGTATTCAAGCTAAATGGAGTTTGTTTTCAGGAGTAAAAAGCATGAAATGAGAGAGAATGTAATGATGTTACAATCATCAAATAGTCATTTGATTAATGAAACAATAAAGTCCACTACCAACAATGGCGGTAGTAATACATTCCAACCAACAAGTAGCCAAATAGTTCAAAAACGTTATAATTGTTCGCATTGCTCATATTCTAGCGACCGTAAAGATTTATTTACACGTCATGAAAATATTCATAAAGAAGACAAACCATTTCATTGTTATGTATGTTTGAAACAATTCAATCGAGCAGATCATGTAAAAAAACACTTTCTAAGAATGCATAGAGGATTGAATTATGATATTGTTCGCACCAAAAGAACTTTTCCACAGGTAATATTGCAAAAATAGAGAAATATGTACTTGCATTCTAATTGAAATATCAACATTTCACAACATAGCAAAAGCAAAAAAAAAATAATTCTTCGGGTGCTGCATATTATGAACATATACAAAGCGGATCCCATATTCCTCACACAGTGTTACAAAATCAGCAAATGGACCAACCGTCACAAACATCAATTATTGATCAAACAAATCAGCATTTGAGCAGTTTATTCCATACAAATTCAGAAGCCACAACAAATCACCAAAGCCAATCACAGCAAATAAATATCAAAGTAGAAAAATTGGTTGACAAAACAACGAAAAAGTGTGATAAACGTTTTTTGTGCTGCTATTGTTCATGGTCTGGAAATGATAGCTGGGGATTGAAACGACATTTAAATACGCATACAAAACCATTTATTTGTTGCCTTTGTGATTATAAGGCTGCGCGCTCAGAACGACTGGCTACTCATGTATTCAAAGTTCATAATAAAAAAGTTTGCACAAAATGCAACTTTTTAGCTGAAAGTCAAATTGAATTCAGGTAAGCAAAAATTTATGTAAAGATTTTTAGGTAAAATCAGCGATGTGTTTACATATGTGTGTGGATAAATTGACCGTATTTTTTTTTTCAAATTTTTTCCTATTTTCTTTCTTTTCATGCACTTGAAAATGGTTCCATCTACGGTCAATTTCAATCGCAATATCAACCTTGGATACATGTCTGAATCTGATATATTTGCATTACCAAATGTTACTACTAGTAATCATGTAAATGAGGCACAGTAAGTAACTTTTGTTAAGCAATCACCGCATTTTTTTTTTATATAATTTACAAAAAATACTTCACGAACTATATAGCGCAAATGAAACAAGATGTCCGCGGAATTTTCAAGGAACTAATTCTTCAGATTCAAGGCCGGCAGCAAATAATATTTTAAGCAATGTGAACAACAGTTATAATGAAAGCATCTCATTCAACGCTACGCAGGATACAACTTCTGCTAATGCATTCAAGTAAGATATCTTTTCCCAAATTAATAATATACCATTATTTAAAGCTAAATTTACACGATTTTTCATGTATTGATGTATTTTTCTTGTAAATTTACCTGTAAATTGTGCCAACATTTCTTGAAAGGAGAATACATGAAATTGTTCGCAATAATTAATGCATTTTTGAAATTATAGTAATTGGAATTCAATGATGAACAATGCAAATATAAATTCACGTAATGCGACAAAAACAAATGCAAATGAAAGTAATAATCAAAAACGAGGAGCCGAGCGACTTTTTCAATATTTGGACTTTGGTGAATACTTTGAAGCAGACGACAGTGGTCCAGAAGAACAGTTATTATCCATATTCAATCATATTTATTTAAAAGAAAAGTGATTTATCTGGTTAATTTTTAGGGAAATGACAATGGCAGCTGTAAGCAGAAACACATCATCTGTGGCGCAGGATTTTCATAATGCGGGAGGTAGAAATAATAAGCAAGTTAAATGTGAAATTATAGAAAAATCTTTGCTTATTTATGATAATGAATTTAAAAGTTCAATTGATATTAAAATAAATATTGAAAATAAAACGCCAAATCGTGGATCAGTAATAACGCGAAAAATTTTACCTCCCGCAAAAAAAACTATACAATTAAAACGAAATGAGAAACAACAAGAATTTTTAAATCAATGCCTTGTAATTACAACCAAATGTATGCAATATATACGGTGGTGTTGAGATTTCTTAATATATAAATACATTTTAAATTTTAATTTGATATTTTGGACAATATTTTGCAAAAATCGAATAATTCTTTTTTTTTCACTGTTTTTTTATGTTATGTTATGTTATTTTATGTTTAATTGTAGCTGCTTTATCAAGCAATATCACGCACATTCTTGAAAAAGAATAAATTAATATAACATGAAAGTATAGTATATTCAGCATAAATAAATATTTACTATGAAAGAATATTTCGACAAATTTATAAAACTTGATAGGTATCTATCGGTGCAAATGAAACTAGTATTTATGAGTTGAGAGAGTTTGAATTTCAAACAAGTAAAGAGATCTTGTACAAGGAATATATTCTTTTTAAAGTCCAAAATATATTGTTTTCTATAAATGCAATGTGACAAAAGTGTGTTTGGTTTTATATTCTAATATATTTGTGACACATATTATATCTGCACGATAAATATTCACAAATATGGTTAAGTTTGATTGATTTTTTCCGGAAACAATAATTGCATTTCTGTTATCTATTCTAAAATCACTCATCATTTCAATCATTCTAAACTAAGTGCACTTGTGGTTTATTTCATTTTGTTCCAAATACGACATAATTTTAATACGCAAACCAAATTCTTCTTCTTCTCGATATAAATAATTAAATAAATAAATATATATTGTTAGATTAAAGGCACATTTTTTTATATCAATATCAAAATGAACAATCTTCATTTTTAACATAGACCTTTGATTTAGAAAATATTTGTATGGAGGTATCCAGTTGCCTTAGTTCTTTTTCTATTTCGATTTGTCGATTTCGTATTCGCAATGTTTTTGATGTTATTGACATGTGATTTAGTTCATCAATGAGATCCTGATATTCTGAAAATTATTTTAATTTCAAGTAAATACAAATTGAAATCATGAGCATTGTCTATACTAACTTTTCTTTGCAATGTTTAATGACTGGAGACGTTCATTTTCACTCAAAACGCTGTGATCAGGTGGGCAATTCGTATCTTTTAGTGATTCTAAACGATTTCGCTCTTCTTCTCGAAATTTCATCTCTTTGAGATACTTTGGAATTTCACCCTTACGATAGGCTGTATACAAAATAATTTGTGTAACGATGCAATACGTGATCAATAAAATTAATATGATATTTACATGGAGGTACAACTGGTTTGCTGTCATCCTTTCTACTTATTTGCAAACTATGTTCACATCGGGAACTAAATTGATGAATGGGTCTATCGATTTCATTGAAATGAACATCTTGTCCAATATTTTCCAATCCATTCTTGAATTCATTAACATTTTCCTGAATATAATAGAATAAGATAACAATATAAATCAATTAATTAAATCGTTTGCTCATAAATTTCTAGTACTAAATTGATAAAAGATACATACTTCCTGATTTTGCTCCAATGTATTTTCCAAATAATTTATTTCAGATGTTCCTTCGACTACGTTTTTTTTTTTTGTTCTTTAACGGAGGCAGAAGGTAACCTGATAATGACATCTTTTAGAAAAAGTTCATCGTCAACACATTCGGTTTGGCTATATGCATCTCTGCTTTGAACGCTTATTGGTCGGGCACATTCAGTATAAGAAAATTTTGAAACTGGAACAATAAAAACAACATTTCACGTATTTAACAGAGATAGATGGGCGTAATTGATTTTTTTACCATCTTCAATACTTTTAGTTATCCCAATGTTCTTGACCGAGTTGGATGTTGAACGAAGTCGACTATGTGATGTTGAACGATTTTTCCATTGCGGTTTAATTTTACTATCGGAATTATTTCTATCACTAACTTGATTTATGTTATGATTATTTCGCTGCATTAATTTTAAATTTTTGACATTTTCTTTAATAAAATCCCGTTTTGGTGGCCCTTCTATTCGAACAAAAACATATAAATAAATAATTAATTTCGATTATTGATTTATACTACTATTATAATTATTATTATTTTAGTAGGTTTATTCAATAAAATATTGTTATTAAATCGTATTCATCAAAATTACATTCTTCTTACTTGGCTTCGGGAAAATTCCCTTCAATGATTGCATTTTCTTTTTTGAACGAAGATCCTCATTCAAAATAAAAGTAATTTCACTCAAATTTGAATATATTTATACCAAAATCTTGGAATATAAATTCATTCTTAATTTACTACTTTATATTGAGTTTGATTAAGATCGAATATCGTATCAATATATTTAAAATAACAACAATTAAAATTTAGGATATACAATAACTACATTTATATGCGAAATGGATATACTGTCTGTTACTTGATCAAGAATCAAACATATAAACAACAAAATCATACACGCTTCAACAATCCTGTTTGTTTGTCATTATACTCAAGAATCATAATGAATGCGTTCAAATTTGTATAAACATGTTGATAATAATGGAAAAAAGATGAATCAAACGTGAGCATTATCATTATTCTTATTATCATCATTATTATATATTATTAAATATAATTAAATTTAATCTGAATTATTGAAGTATCACATAATAAATAAAATTTTAAATAAATAAATTTCTCTTGTATAGTTTATCAACACAAGAATTTTATACTTAAAATCTATAGACTTTTAAATTCAAATAGCACATCACTCTGAAGATTCCGTACGATTATCACAAGCTCAATTAGGCGCAATGAATAAATTATTAGTTGAGAGAACAATTGTGTACAAAAATATATTAATAAAGGATATATTTACAGTTCTTAACATGAGAACGTTTGAAATTTATCTGAAACTAGGTACGTTTAAAGACATTCTATTCATTATACTGGATTGAATGCATCCAGTTCCCACACATGAATGTGAAAGCAATGCTAGTATTCAAGTTTCTCTTTTAATACATTTCTCAATATGGTAAGTACACAAAATTTTATTCCGATTTAAAAAATTTCATAAAACTTGTAAACGATGGTTTAAAATATATCTTAAAATGTTGAAAATGGTTTGCTTTGAGTTTTGAAGCAATATATTGAAACAATTTTTGCAGAATTTCAATAAACTACTCAAATAAACAAGTGTTTTGAAAGACCGTGTATTCGGATATAAAAGTACACATGTTTTTGTAGGCAACATGAATTTTCATCAACATTTATTTATTTATAAATTTTTTCTATTATGATTTTATTTCAGTCAAACATTAAGAGAAAGAAGACCAGAAAGCTTCGTGGACATGTCAGCCATGGACATGGTCGTATCGGTGAGTTAAATAATCAAATCCGAATATAAAATATTGTTTGCCATTTTGAGGTTATGTTTCAGTAATTAATAATATGAATATTGATCATAGGCAAGCATCGTAAGCATCCTGGAGGTCGTGGCAATGCTGGTGGTATGCATCATCATCGTATCAACTTTGACAAATACCATCCAGGATACTTCGGTAAATTGGGTATGAGAAATTTCCACTTGCGCCAAAACACCAAATTCTGCCCAACCATTGGATTGGATAAATTGTGGTCATTAGTTGGTGAAAAAGCTCGTCAAGAATGCCGTAAAGACAAGGAAGGCAAAGTTCCAGTTGTTGACTTAGTCAAATTCGTAAGTTTTGTGAACATTCATTTATTTTTTTTTATTTAGATGCCAATTTTGTGATGAATTTAAACAGTTTAGCGACTGGCGGCCAGAAGGAACCGTACAACTCCATTACCATGTTGAATGTTTTTTAACTGATTCATTTCATAATAATCGATTGCATTTAAATATCAATTGCTTAAAGTTATTAATATATGTGTTTCTGAATTATTTTCAGGGCTACTATAAATTGTTGGGAAGCGGACACATCCCAAAGCAACCAATTATCGTGAAAGCTAAATACTTTTCGAAAAAAGCCGAGGAAAGAATCAAGGCTGCTGGTGGAGTTTGTTTATTGAGAGCATAAAATCACAATAAATAACATCAGTTATTTCATTTAATAAAAACACAGAATTTCAATTTCTGAAACTTAAAACTTTAGTTTTCAAATTTATTACAAATTAATTATAATAAGTTGGAATTACTGTTGATTTTGTTTTAATCCTTTCTGTGTTCTGCCAACCAGTGTTCGACGTTGAAATCTGAAAAAAAAAATTCTATTTCTCTTTTGGCTGATTCCATTGAATCTGATCCATGGCAAGCGTTTCGCGTATCGGACAAACCAAATTGACCACGAATACTGTGTGGGTGTGTATAAACAGTTTTAAATACCCTTGTTGGTCCGAGCAATGTGCGCCATTTATTAATGACATCGTCTCCAGCAAGAACAAATACTTCGATTGGGCCACTAAATTATAAATTAGCTAGTAAATTACACTGTTTATTTTTGGAATAGTTTGAATATATATATAACCTATACATAAATGTTTGCAATCGATTATAAAAAAAACTGCCCTGATGTTCTGCGTAAAACTTTGCAGCCAATGACTTAGTTAGTTTGATTGTGGTGTGTTTTACAATTTGAACATTTTCTTCTTTAATTAAATTCAGAATTGATTTTTTGGCATATGGATTTTTAAGTATGTGCGGTTTTAATATTGATAGAGTTAATTGTAAATTCGCCATATAGATTTGGAAATTATATGATATTAAATTGGCGATAAAAAACTGTTTTTATGAAATAAATATTTGGTATTCCATTGATATTCCTTGACATATGGTAAGTTGGTCACAAATCATTTGATATATTTTTGACAGACGACAAATTGTATTACCATGCTGTTTTACAACTGCCTTACTTCAATTTAATTGGCTAACATTTCGAGCTGTCAACTAAATATTGTTCTTTTCAATTTGGTTTTTCAAAATGGTGGGTACCTCATTGAATTTGTTTAAAAAAAAATCTCGATTTTCATATAAATAATTTTAAGAAAAATGGATTCAAATCAAATTAAATGGAAATTCTTTGAATATTTGACCATAAGAAACATTTTTTTCATGAATTAGTAAACTAGATAAGAATTTATTGATCAATTTTGTCGTAGATGCCAATGAGACATTGATAAACGTGGTTTTAGAAACCACATCACAAAAAATGACAAACATTAAACACTTTGAAGGAAATTTATAATTTTTCAAACGTTAAATTATTTTGAATGTGGTGATTCTAAATATTTTATCTCGATCTAATATCCACTTTTTAAATAGACCTTATGGAAAAAATGTGACATTTTCACATTGATAAATATTTTAGTAAATTTTAAGTACTATCAACATTATTGCTAATGTAATTGTATTTAATTTATTTCAGTCAAACATTAAGAGAAAGAAGACCAGAAAGCTTCGTGGACATGTCAGCCATGGACATGGTCGTATCGGTGAGTTAAATAATCAAATCCGAATATAAAATATTGTTTGCCATTTTGAGGTTATGTTTCAGTAATTAATAATATGAATATTGATCATAGGCAAGCATCGTAAGCATCCTGGAGGTCGTGGCAATGCTGGTGGTATGCATCATCATCGCATCAACTTTGACAAATACCATCCAGGATACTTCGGTAAATTGGGTATGAGAAATTTCCACTTGCGCCAAAACACCAAATTCTGCCCAACCATTGGATTGGATAAATTGTGGTCATTAGTTGGTGAAAAAGCTCGTCAAGAATGCCGTAAAGACAAGGAAGGCAAAGTTCCAGTTGTTGACTTAGTCAAATTCGTAAGTTTTGTGAACATTCATTTATTTTTTTTTATTTAGATGCCAATTTTGTGATGAATTTAAACAGTTTAGCGACTGGCGGCCAGAAGGAACCGTACAACTCCATTACCATGTTGAATGTTTTTTAACTGATCATTTCATAATAATCGATTGCATTTAAATATCAATTGCTTAAAGTTATTAATATATGTGTTTCTGAATTATTTTCAGGGCTACTATAAATTGTTGGGAAGCGGACACATCCCAAAGCAACCAATTATCGTGAAAGCTAAATACTTTTCGAAAAAAGCCGAGGAAAGAATCAAGGCCGCTGGTGGAGTTTGTTTATTGAGAGCATAAAGTTCTTCAACTAATTTCACTTAATTCCCGATTTTTTATGAATGGAAAACATTTCAATAAAATGAAGAGATGAAGAAATGACAAAGTTAATGTTTGTTTCAATCAATTATTATTTTTATATGATATTTCAATGGTAATGTTTTTATAAATAACAATAAAACTGTGACATTAATGGAAATAATATAAACATATTATTTTGTAATGGCCTTTCGTTATATTTCTTCATGGTCGAAATATTAGAGGTCTTTTAATTGTTTACATTGTTCAAGTCAATGTCACTTCGGAATATTTTATCATGACAAGATTGAAAGTGACAGCAAGGGTATGCTATGTTTTACAAATGCGAAAAGAATAATTACATTTAAAAAAAATGGTAAATGGTATAATTTATCAAGATAAACATTTCAATTTATTAAAATTAAATGAAATTTGTTCAATAAAATCATCTTCAGCAGAAAAGATTGATTAAATTCATTATACGTTTTAACGTAACAATGATTTGAAATGTTGGAATTTAATTTCTTCACATTTGCTAACACATCTCCCTCTTCACTTTGTTTTTAGATTTTCCATTTAAGTATCATATTTTAATATGACTTTCCATTTGTCTTTATGTATCAAGAATCGACGATACTTATAGGGGACGAGTCAGTCAATTTTTCTTCATTTCATAACATTTGTAAAGACCATTTTGCACAATTAAGTAGCTAACGAACTTGGAAAGTTTTTAAAACACCTCATTGAAAATACGACAATACAATGTAGAAATTACAATGGAATATGCAATAAAGAAGACTCTCAGGAAAGTTGGTCTTTCAAAGTAACTTTTAAATGAACATTCCTTGACAATCACAAAAAAAAACAAAGAAAATGGAATGAAGTGCATGGGTATTTTATATTGAAAAATGATGTAAGTAATTTTTGTTCTTTTTAATGGTTTAAATATGTGAAAAAATTCTTTTTTTGTTTTCTATGTAGGAGTACAGTATACTGGATTCAGGGTGAAAGCTAATCGCCAATCAAATTTTCCTCACTCTGTAAAACCGAAAAGTATTAGATGTCAATAATTAGGGATTTTTTGATATAAAAAATCCGAAAGGATTAAATGGTAATCCATTGGAATTTTATGTACGCTATACTCACAATATTGCCTATAATAGGACCTCGACAACTACCACGCAACGCTATCGAGACTCTAGGTAGACTCCCGATAAACATGATCATTAAGATTCATGGTTTGGATGCAATATGCAGTTTTGAACGCAATATTGTCTCATACTTCGACAACAGATCCCAATATGTTCGAATTAAATCGGCTAAATCCAAAACATTCAACGTGACGTCGGGGGTTGGACAGGGAACGATTTTGGGACCACTCCTGTTTCTAATTTTCTTCAGTGACTCCGATCATAAAGAAGGCGATTTGGATAATATGTTCTACTTAAATTTCGCTGATGACAAAAAAATTGCAGCCATAATAAGAACAAAGGGGGACGCTGAGAGACTACAATTGGCCATTGATAACTTTATGAAATGGTGCAAAAATAACCGCCTCTTAGTGAATACATCAAAATGCAAGATGATGATTTTTAAACGAGGTTCCAAACCTGAATACACCTATACAATGGACAACCAAATCATTGAAAATGTCAGTAAAATTAGGGATTTGGGTGTTATTATGGACACTAAGTTGAGTTTTGCTTCACACATTGAGTATGCAACAAACAAAGCAAAAATTGCATGGCAATTCGTAAGAAGACAATCTCATCATTTCGACCGAGACACTGTACAAATATTATACAGCTCTCTGGTGCGGTCAGTAATTGAGTTTGCATCTACAATATGGTCTCCAAACTCTTTTGAATTTCGCAAGATGATCGAAAGTATTCAAAAACAAATGTTAATATTTCACAATGGTGATCATCTTCATCGAGTTCAAAATAACTATATTCTCAGACCTTATATTGAAAGATGTGATGAAGCCAACATACAAACTTTAATTAGACGAAGAGTAAATGCTTCCGCTCTTTTTGTTCATGGTTTGATTTGCGGTAAACTGATTGCTCCAAATTTAAGAAACAAAATCGGGCTAAACCCTGGGACTAGATGCTTAAGAAATCCCGAATTTATAAAAATAAGGTCATATAAACAGGACTACTCATATCTTCAACCTTTCAATGTGGCTTTTCATATATTCAATTTGGCTGCTCTTCATATCGACCCCACCCTTCCACAATACGATTTCAAAAGACGACTAGTTAATTTGCCAAATGAAGCTTTCAGTACTTGGACAAAACTTAAAAATGACTAATATATGATTATTATAATTTTCTATTACCTATAATTTTAGTCTTCTATTTATTTGTTTATATTTGTTTATATTGTTTATTCATCTAATTATTTATTTATTTATTTATGTTATCAATTACCATTTTATCATGAAATTGTAGTTTATTCTTTTCTAACATGTCAAAATTATATACCAAATAACTAATTAATCTAAACTTGTGCTACAAACAAAACTAAACAAATTTTTAATACTAAACTATTTTTCAAACCTATTGTATATTTTATTCAGCCAGTATTTGGCGGTGTCAATAAATAATAATA